>JAHZND010000988.1:0-26882 GCA_027744115.1 Acrocyrtus sp. NNG-2020
TCTTCAATTTTTATAATTAGTTAGTACTACTTTTCATTATCTTAATCATATTTTAAGGTAAAATTCATGAACTTCTAATTAAGCAAATCTACCTGTGTTTATTTTAAATTGATGCCATTCAAGGCTTAATCCGTTCAGCTGTTTCTCGTTCAGAAGCAGAAGCACACTAAACTGGAATCATTATCTCTCCAAACTGACAAATTATATCGGTAAGTTCCCATTACTACGTTAGGAACAAATCAAATGCGAACAAAAATGTCGACTTATGACATGAGCACTGACTGAGACTGACACTGGCAAATCCAAACCGACAACTGTCAACCATAAAACAAGAACTCGCCTTCTTCGCCTCGCTCGACAAATGTCGGCATGAATAGCATCGGGTTTCGTCTTCAGACTTGAGAATGCTTCCTAATTAGTAGCGTGTGGAACCGTATGTCGTGTAATTGCCTCCGTTTTTGTTCACAACTCAAAATCATTTATTTCCTAAGACGTCAACGTCAGCGAAAAAATAACGCGTGTAAAATTAACATTCGCGCGACAAAATTCAAGCAATGCCCCAATTAAAATGTGCTGGATATAGGTTTGCCCACTGACAACTAATTACGACGGATCTAGGAGTAAACGGTCATGTAAAACAATGCAAAACCTTTGTTCAAACCTCAAACGGACATTAGTCGAATGCTGCAATTTTTAACTATGAATTTAAAAATTTGTGCACCTTCCTAAATTTTGTATTTTCAAAGAGATCGCTTCTTCAAATACATCCGTTTTTATTACTACTATTGCTAGTTTTGAAGAAGGTAATTACTGTTATATTTAGTATTAATTCACTGCTTAACCCGCATCGGCTATAAACGTTTTGGTAGAGTCAGGTTAAAAACATCAAATCAGCTTGTACGTTCTCGAATTATCCAATCATCTAAATTATTGTAATTCCCCTCTGCTGGAATGCATAGAAAAGCAAATGCTCATAATTACTAATTAAATTATATTTGGCACCATCGCATTAGCATTAATTACATGGAGGTTTAAGAATGAAAATTACAAACTGAAAAGAAATACATATTTTCATCAAGTGTATTATGTTAAGGTTAGGATTTAGGATGCATGCAAAATTCAGGACGTTGATGGCGCTTTAAATATAGTTTCCTCCATGCTTACAATCATAGGAACAGATTTCAGGATATTTTGTTCAGGAATAATCAGTCCTGCTTTTTTCACTAGACTTCCTTTGCCTAATAGTCCAATCCATATAACTCGAATATTCCTAATATCTCTACAAACAAATAATTTTAATCATTTCCCTTCGAACAAAGCAATACCACGAACGCCACATCTGCATAACATGCTATAGGAGCCACTGATTCATAACGCAGTCCGGAATTGTAATTACCACTGTCAACTTTGCTAAAAATGTGGCCTATGAATTTTAGGTATCATGCACACTTGCTAATTTGCTACGTACTGCACCTGTACAAGTCGTTCAGGATTTTATGTTATTAAATATTTAGCCAAAGGACTACCCCATAATATCCCAAAGTCATTTTCTACAGTATATATCCTTCAGACAAGTGTAGTGCCATGCGCCGATGAAAAACTTAGGAAAACTGGGTCATTGCATTGTAACGTTCTTCAGGAATTATATTCTCCTTCAAGATCAAACACAGAAAAGATGACTTTTTGTGCGGACGCACGGCGAGCATCACACATCCCACCATACTCATTCATGTGGCTTATGATGATATTACTGCATTTATTTTGTCGCATCACATCTTATCTTGCATGATTTTTTTAAGGAAGGTTCCTCAGATTGCCTATTTTGGTGGTCTGTAACATTAATTAAAAAGGAAGTTGAAGTTGCGCGAGGAGTCGCTCATCCAATCTCAACTGAATCCATTTACTCCCACAATTCAACTCTCAGCTCACATTTAGCATTGCAGTTCACAATGTTACATCAACTTTTCCTGTCAACCTTAACCGATTTACCTTAACCTATTCGAATACTCTTGAAAAATAATTAAAACGCATTCTGCTCTTCATCTTTATAAAAGTATTAATAAAGCAGTGCCACTAAATTGACTGAGGAGAATGGTGTCTTAAACCTGAAGGAGGCGGACAATGAAGAAAGTGCGTTTCCTCTACATTCAACCCAGCTAATGCTCATCATTGTTACAGAAGTGGCATCATCATCGCAAAATAAAGTCATTAATTGAACAATGCTAACTATTTTTTCATTTTTATAAAACGCACTTCAAATCCAATGAACCTGCAAAAGTGCAAAAATGCAATGCAAATTGCCAGTAAAGAGTAAAGTGATTTATGCAAGGTGCACTCGGACATAGACAGTTGCTTATCCAAACCGAGACCAAGCGACCAAAGTAGTTAGCTGCTAACTGTTCAGGCACGATGAGTTGGTAGCACAAAAAAGGAAGGAAGTCGCTCTTCTGCGCTTGTCCTATTGCGACTTTACAATCCTCAATCGCGACCACGCCACTGAAAGTCGTTGACAGTGAAGCTGCTCTTGAAATTGCATGAATGGCACGAACTGCTCTTGAACACAACCATTATTAGTGGTAGTCCATGTCCAAGAATATAATTTGCATGCATAATTACAGTTACGGTAAAACAGCCAGTACCAGTTGGCCATTTTTTTCTATGTGCACCACAGAAATATCCTAGAATGGGACCCATTCAATGGGTCCTACATGGGAAGGAACTAACATCCGCTTATGCAATCTTATCTCCTTTATATAATTTTGTTGGGCTCTGTCATCTCTAAAAATTTGATGTTGATGTCTACCTAAAAGGATAAGATGACATTTTTATTCCATAAGAACGCCGTGCAGTCTGTAGTCGGATAAATATCATCGTAAGACATGCTCCAACTGCCAAAGATTCCAAAAATGTGGACCCCATGAGCATAACTGAAACTCTCGTTGCTTGTAGAGCAGGCACCGGACAGGGGCTGCAGCTGCACAATATCAAATTAGATTTTTTTTCCCCATTTGTATAGAAAAAATGGGTAATTACTGGTTTGAAAGTTTACTGCTTCTTACTTTAGCCTGTTTCTGTGTGCAGTTGTCTGTCGCTCAGTTGGGTCATTATGGTACACTGCCGGCTGCGAATAATACATATATTAAAAAAATAATAATTATTATTATTCAGTTTTTTATAGTGCACGTTTAAAAAAGCACCTCCTCCTGTGTAACTTTTCTTTCAGGACCTGTGCCGTACTCATACGAGCAAAAGGAAAAAATATTCCTGAAGCTGAAAAAAGACCCAAACCATATCCAACCCACAAAGCCAACTCCGGGAAATATGTTCAACTGGCTGAACTTGCGGAATTCTGTGCGATTTTATCTGTGGACGAGGTAAAAAAAAGTGCAACCTACTCAAAATTAGTTTATTTTACTTGGGGGAAGTGAAAAACTCTGTGAGAAAGATGAGCTGCATTTTGCATTCTTTAAATTGGAGCCAGTAAAAATTTACATACTAACGAACCGATTTAAACTCCTTCGCTTTCAAAATATTTTTTGCAAAAAGTCTACAATAGTGCATGCGAAGGAGTGAAGAAGTTAGAGGTGATAAAGTCAGTAATGAAGTAAATTCGCAATAACTGCCAAAGGCGAGCAGACTCGGTTGCTCTTTGTAAACACGAGACTGAAACGTATCACGATATTCCCACGGCGTTCGTTTAGCCTGTGCCTATAAAATATATTTATTATACAATGCGTATAGGCATAAGAAGTAATTAAGCTTAAACTTTTAAAGCTAATCTTGAATTCGTGTGCACTGCTTCATTTAAAAAACCCGTTTCTGTGAACAATTTGACAGATAAGCGCAAAAAAACTAAGTTCCGCGAATTTGAATTTTCCATTTCCGGCTCTTCCTTCATCCTTCCGCACAAAAAGTTCTTTACGATTATATACAAAAACATTTTATGGCAGACATGCCAGCTCAATAGTGCTTTCTTTCATTTTTTATTCTGGAACATGACTAATCTCAGAATTCATATCTAGTGAAGCAGAAAAAACAATTTTTTGCGCAATCTTTTGTAGCACTTTTCTGAATTAGGCAATGAAATACTTTTCATAACTGGTTTCGTCATTAAAGAGTAAAGTTGGCTTTTGTCTTTTTTGAAATAGAAAGAACCCTGAGCTTTCTCAGGAACTCAGGTTTAATGACATGGATTCCGTGAGAAAAAGTAACTTCGATCCTACCCGCTTAACAAAGATAATCATTCACGGGTATGCGGACGGCGCATCGGAAGTTCAGATCGGAACTTGGATAGTGGAAATGCGGGATGCCTACTTGAGTCTTGCGGATGTAAATTATATAGCGGTAGACTATGCGGCTCTAGCTTCCTTCTTCCTTTATTTTACTGCTGTGACCCGAAATGGTCGGCGAGAGATTGGCGGAAATGATAGGATTCATGAATGAAAACCATAACATGACACTGGATCCTTTGCACCTTGTGGGGTGGTCGTGGGGTAAAAGACAAATATGCCTAAATTATAACTTTTAAAATTTGTGTGAAAATTTAATTTTAAAAAATTTATTTACACATAACATGACACTGGATCCTTTGCACCTTGTGGGGTGGTCGTGGGGTAAAAGACAAATATGCCTAAATTATAACTTTTAAAATTTGTGTGAAAATTTAATTTTAAAAAAAATATTTACATTTTTTTTAATTGGCTTTGCGTGTGATATGGCTAGGTGCGCAAATTGCGGGACTCGCCGGCTTCCGACTGAATGGCAGAATTGGCAGGATAACTGGTATTGATCCTGCAGGTCCTACGTTTAAATTCATAGACGATGAGTACCGCTTGGATAAGACTGACGCTAAGTTTGTTGATGTTGTAAGTAATGCATAAATCTGTAATTTTGAGTGAAAAGCGAGATAAAAAGTGAAGTTCACTTTCACCCTTTTTCTACAGATTCACGTTAATGGTGGCAAATTGCTGTTTTGGGGATATTACGGATTGGAGGACTCTATAGGACACGTAGACATGTATGCAAAAATTATAGCCTGAGAGTTTATCCTCAATTATTGCAAAAAAAAGAATCTTTTTGTTAAGCACAGAAATAATACTAGCTTTTTACTTTTCTCTAAACTTTTTTAAGATTTCCAAACGGTGGAAAAAAGCAGATCGGCTGCCCTGTAGAAAGAACGCTGATTTACGAAACTCTCTGGTAAAAATAATATTGCAAAAATTTTGCTCACTTTTTTTCTGGGGACATTCACATTTCAATGCAAAAATATTTTTAACCTGAGCGTGGAGCAATATACTGGCTTCTGGCTAGCTTGTCCATTCTTATTTTCCTCCATAAAAATCTCTTCATGAACTAATCTCTTCACGAAATGAAGATATAGTGAGCTCTATAGGTAAAAATTTTTAATGGCTTTTTCTGTTCCCTGCTCAGTTTTTTTTACTTGGTATGCATTTCACAGGTGCTCCCATGGCCGAGGCGTTCGATACTACACCGAGTCAATCCAGTCTCCCGTGGCGTTTCCTGCATGCCGATGCGACTCCTTCGATAAATTCGTTCGGGGTGAATGCTTGTGCGACCAAGAGAACGTCATCTTCATGGGTGAACATCTCTCCGTGAATAGGTATAACCAAAATTAGCTCACTGACTATTATTTATTATCCTTTCATAATAAATCAGCAAAAAAATTACAATATACCGAAATATTTTTTTTGGGAATTTCTCAAAACAGTCCGCACGGAAATTACTACTTGATTACAAAAGCGAAGCAGCCTTACGGCCACGGGCAGGCTGTAAACGTGTCATTTTCTACAAACATTACTGCCGCCGCCGTGGAAGGAGTGGCAAAGAACTCATCTTTTTCCCCACTCGTCCCAAAATTATTACTCCACGCCAAGTACAATGGGAGCTCTGAGCATTTCCTTATTCGAAACACGTACAATGCACTCTCCTCAAATTATCCTAATGACGATGTTCTAAAGCTTACCTTGGCGCTAACGAGATCACAACTGAACCAGCTTAAAAATGTTCAGAGGATTGAGATTGAAGATGACGACGACGGTCTTATTCGTTCTCGTTCCCCCTCGTCATTGTCAGAGAAGAGGACAGCAGCAACGATGACGATGACGATACCAAATAAAGAAAATGGAAATGACACCGCAAAAAATTCGCCGCAGTTGCGTGATAGAAATAGCAATAATCAAACTGATTTGCATTTAAATTATAAAGAGAACAGTTCTTCGCTGTCAACAGGAGTAGGGCGGATAAAAAACAGTTAGCTAGTTAGCTTGTAGCATTTATGTAAAAATAATTAATATGATTTAGCAAATATGCGAAAATGTGATATGTTATTAAAGAGATATTTAAAACCATTCAGGAGGAGCTTCATTTTTTTTGCACAAGATGTTGACTTGTTGACTGCTTGCTAAAAAACAGAGAATACAAAAAATTCCACTTGAGTCCATTTTTAAGATTGTTAGCTGAAGTTGAAGAAGAAGTGTAATGAAATTTAACGATGTAAATAAATTGCACCTGTAATTACCTCTTTAGGCACATCACTAGGCACGCCAAACACCGTTTAAAGAGAATTATATGGTACAGCGTGTGAAATGAACTCGGACACGCAACGTAATACCATCTCGAAAACCTTTTTTTTCAGTTTTGAAGTCCAAATTCGCAATTCGTATTACCTACATACCTATAGCAATGCGGCATGGCGGTAACTGACAGCACAGCTATAGCAAATTCCTATTTTTACTTCACGCTTTCAATGTTTTTGATGTTGGTCTTGCTTATTGTTACCTACTTAAAAAATGTATGCAACTGCAGTTAGTGCAGAATTGCAATTAACTGTTACAGTTTCCCTCCCTTTTCGCGTCTTCGCAAAATTTAGTGTAGAAATTTGGTAGTATATTATGCAACTGGCGAAAATAAGTTTAAAATAGTTTCTTAAAATAGTTAATTGAGCTCATCAGTCCAAAAAATAATTGTTAGCCAACTTGGACTAGATGTAGAAGTAACTTGGCTGCTTCTATGTCAAGGAAAATTAGAGTGAGGTAGGAAACAGTCAAAGGCGGAATAAAGTTCTATTTTTTCGCAGAATTTCATTAAGGATGCATCTAAAAATTTGAAGAATCTTCAGATTACATCGTAAAAAGAGAGTAACTTTTGCAATTTGTTTTGCCGGATCTTCTATTTCAGTTTTCATTGAGGTAATGCTAGCTATGGCGCTAGCACTGTTGGCATGTTTATGGTTGGCTAGTTAAAAATCCTGAATCTATCCGAGCAAGGTAAACCATGACCGGAAACAAAACACGTACTATAATATATAGAGAAGGTGCTTGGCTATTTAGCTTATTCAGCTTCAGCTTCAGGGTGCATAATTTTATCAAGAAAGGGGGTGGATTTGTTTTTACTGCTTTTAAAAATCGTCGACTCGCTCTTTTCTCCTGTCAGTGCGGATTCGGAGGTCGACTCGGAATGACCAGTTTTGTTGTGCCGTGAAGTTTTTTTTTCTAAGTCATTTTAAAAGTTTAATAAAGTTTAGATTTTTGCAAAGTAGCCATTTTCAAGTTAAGACTGGAGTAAATCATCTCACCAAGCCATCTGCCATCTTCAGCAATTTACAATAATTTAACGATAGTTTAAGATTTTTAGCCAATTTAAGCAATGTATCGAATAAGCAGAAGTTGGATATCGCCATCAGCATCATCTTTGGCAGTGCTGATTTTTTTATCAGGTAACAATCTGAAAAAAAAAATTATTGGTACAAAATTTTGCTTGCGTGATCTCTTCTGGACACCTGTCCTCTCAAGTAATTTCTGCTAATAATACATATTTTACCTACTCTAAAATTCGTAACGATGTGTAATTGCATATAAAACAAATTACAATCCTGAGAAAGTAGTTTATTGACATTGTTCTAGGGTGAAAAACACCTCTTTATTTTATTATTATATCTGCGATAGCAATCACTGTACTCTCAGCCCATTAACTTACGGCAACTTTTTTTTCTGCTTTTGTGCAAAAATCATTGAGGTAGCTTAAACTAGTTTTTTTGGTGGAAGTCAGCTTCTTTGTCTTGCAGATGCTATTCCAGATTTTTCATGGTCCAGTAATTTTTCTTATGAAATTGTAAACTACGTACAAAAAAGTAAAAATCTTGACGGATGATCTTTCTTAACAGGATCTCTTGCTGCGTACATTAAATGGAAACTCAAGATATCACGAGATCCGGGGCTGCAATCATAATCATACCACTTCTGAGTTTGGCTCGGACCTAGAATCGGAAACCATTTCACAAGACGATCACTATCCGGAGTCCCCTGGCCCTGTTCCTGTAGCGGCATTGAATAGTGAAGGAGGTGCATACCTGGACAATAGTTATCATACTAAGCCGGTAGTCCTTGGCTATGAAAATGTGGGGAATAGATTCGGCGGAATTATGTACGGAAATAGTAAAGGTTATGGAGACGATGACCGTATCGCGAATAAAGTGACACAGCTTCATAAATCAGTCCAAGCTTACAGAAATCAAATTACCGGAAATCGCTATTTTGAGCAGGATGGCTCTGTACGGTTCCTTCTTTACACTAGGTAAAAATAAATATTTATTAGTGGGGGAAATTAATTGCAATTAATTTAGCTCCGAGATAAGGAGATTTACTCAGTAAGTGAAATTTATTTCTTAGGAAGAGTCCATCAGTCGGACAGAAGATTCAGCCATCGTACACGAGGGATTTTCTGAACGACACTGATTTTTCGGCAGATAAACCTACAAAGGTGATTGTTCACGGATTTAGTGAAATCGGCGTCCTTGGGGAATGGGTCACAAACATTCGAGATGCGTACCTCCAAACGGATGATGTGAACGTGATTGTTGCTGATTTCTCCACATTTCAAACATTTCTTTTGTTCTGGACTAATTTGCCAATTTTCGCAGCCAAGAAAATTGCTGATGTTGTTACATTTCTGGAAGTGACTTCTGGGGCAAAGCGAGAAAACTTTCATATTATTGCAAGGTCATACGGAACACATGGTAAGAAACAGAGGAAAGGAATTATAATCAATTTATTATCAGTTTTTCGAGAAGATGAAAGGTCAAAAAATGATTTTGTAACTGGTTTAGTGGCGGGTGTAACCGGAAGAGTGCTGGAAGGCCGAGTTGGTCGCATCACTGGATTAGAACCGGAACCAAAAGTGTACGGCACAGTGATACCAGACTACAGACTGGTCTCTACTGATGCCAAGTTTGTCGATGTAAGAAATCAAAATTTATGCATTTTTCCTATAAAGAAGTTAATTAATTGATTTTGTATGAATCAAAATGCTAAAAAAATGTCTGCATTTCCGTTTGTAGATTGTGCGCGTCAATGGAAGAAGATATTTCTTCCACGGAGCCCGATTTGGCCTAGTTCCGCCAACCGGACATGTTGACATTTATCCTAATCATTCAGAAAGAAATGTTCTTAACCGCTGTCCTGGCTTTGGCGCCCGAGATTGTAAGCAAAAAACACTTATCATTTTTCTTTCGTTATAAAACTACCTAATTATGTTGATAAGCTGATTTTCACCTAAACTGTGACCATTTTTTAGTTGGCTTCTGTCAAAAAGGACGAGGAGTTACGTATTTCACAGACAGTATAAGAAATCCTGAAGCCCATCCCATCTGCAAGTGTCGCTCGTACTATGAATATGTATCCGGAAGTTGCTTCTGTACAAGGGGAAACTCCCACTTTTGCTTGGGCGAGCACATGTCCAATCAGTAAGTTGAATAATATGCCATTTATTAATAGTTAATGCTTTTAAAATATCTGAAATTAGTTGATTTTTCATTTCATCTGTAATTTAATTATTTTCTTTTATAGAACAAGAGGAGTATTCGAAATGGCTAGGGTAGCTTCAACGGTAGCATATGATGGAGGCCTTTTACGTAGCATGAGGCTCCTTGGCTGAATAAATCTCAATTAAATGACTAAAAATTGCGCAAAAATGGAGGTGAATGTGTGCTCCGCCATTAGTGCATTCTATAATGATCTTGTTTGTACAGTTAATTTATAGAACAATTTGTAATATACTGTAAATTTAAGCCTTCCATCTTATTTTGAAATAGATTTCGTAAGTTTCTGTACCTGACATAGAATTATAAATAGTTAATAAAATAAATGTACAAAAATACAAATTAAAATTGAATCCGTAATAATCATAATTGGTTTATTTCCAAGTTCCTTTACATCCGTTCAGTTATCGTGATTTTTTGAAAATTCCGGAAAGCTGTTAGAATTGGAAAATTGCGCAAAAATGGAGGTGAATGTGTGCTCCGCCATTAGTGCATTCTATAATGATCTTGTTTGTACAGTTAATTTATAGAACAATTTGTAATATACTGTAAATTTAAGCCTTCTATCTTATTTTGAAATAGATTTCGTAAGTTTCTGTACCTGACATAGAATTTTAATAGTTAATAAAATAAATGTACAAAAATACAAATTAAAATTGAATCCGTAATTATCGTAATTGGTTTATTTCCAAGTTCCTTTACATCCGTTCAGTTATCGTGATTTTTTGAAAATTCCGGAAAGCTGTTAGAATTGGTTGAATTTTACGTATCCTCGCTATCTGCAAAATAAATTTACATTCAGAACCAAAAATTTTTTTTTTAAAAAAAAGGATTAAAAAAATTTATTTGGTTTTATTTTTGATAATGATTTATTGTTACCGTTTTTCTTTTCTTCTTCATTGGGTGGTCGCTTCTTTGGCGTTCTCCTGTCAATCTCACCAGACACAGTTATACCAGGAGGATCGTAGGAACCTTCCTTGTCATTTTTATCATCAGGTAAAGGAACCGAGAAGGCAAGCTGGCAAATTACTAGGATTACCAATAAAAGGATGTGAATACAATTGGATGGTTTCATCCTACGCTAAAAAATTTTGCCACTTCCCAGAAACAATTGCACTTGAGCTATTTTCAGAAATGAATACGGTAATGGAGCCAAGAGAGCAGTTTAGCAAAAAGGCTTAAATGCAATATGGATACTTGAATAAAAGCGCTATGATGATTTCCTACATCAAAAGAAATGATCCATAAAAATTATGAATAGGTAAACCTTGTCGGTAAAATGTGTAGAGGAGCATTTAATGTGATTTTGTATCCTGTCGGCTGAATCACTTCGATTATGATAGATGATTGATTACGCTTAATTAAAAAATAATGCAAGTCAGCCTGTGATGTCACATCGTGAAATTCACAATAAAATACAGAATCTATCAATTTATGTATTGTTGAAAGATCACAAATAATTTTAGTTGTTGCTCCATAACATAATTAATTATAGCTTTCAATTGCGCGCGCGTGATACTTATGTACCTATAAATACAACTTTTGTTTACGCAGCTGCATACGATCAAAAATTTATTATGATAAAAATTATTTTAAAATATTTTATTGTATTGTAGCACCTAGACAGCGCCATCGCATTCAATCCTTCTCATTTCTAAAGACTAAATCCCATACACTACGTAAAAAATAAGCCGCCTTATCATCTATGAATCATGTCAAAGGACTTGATAAGTGGAAGTGGACTGACACGGAAGTTGTTCCCGACTTTCCTCTGTGACAACTAAACAAAGCGAGTCCTCCAATTGAATTAAGTATGATGTCACCGCCTTCCTCCCCATGACCAGTGATGCTCTTTCTGAACAGCCAATACTAAAAAATGCTTAATTTTTCATTTCTTAAAATAATTACTTACCTAAGCATTTTACATACACGTACACACCACCAGCTACCAACACACCCCAAAATACATAATTGAAAAACATGTAAATCTGCATATCCTCACGCACTCATTTTCTGCAGCATTATTGACATTTGACCTTTTATTGTTTAAAGTCTCCATAAATAATTCATAAGACTGGATGAGACGCTAAATCCTACTTCAATCACCAATCCTAACTGTAACTGCCTTTCCCTCTGATTCAGTTTTGTTGAAATCAAACGTACTGAAACTGAAGCCAAAGCAGTGATTGTGCTTACGACATGCACTAGTCTGCATCTGTCAGGTTTTCATTGAGCTCTTGTATTTTCTGAGTTTCTGAACTTTGTCTCTTTGCGTTAATTTGGCATTTTATTACCGAGCTCTCCACTTTCAGAGACACATCCACGCGATTTTTTTTGTGCCTGCTCATTACTAATTACCAGGAATAGGCAGAGCAACTGCACCATCAGCACTTTACCAGTTTGTACCAGTACACCCGTTTATCAGTATAAAAATAAACTTGTAAACTTGGCCCAGTTTTTATCGTTAATGTTGTCTAAAGTCTAAGAAATAGTAAGAGCTCATATTCATGAAAATATTACGAATAGAAAGCTGGAGAAGGAAGACATAAATAATATCCACGTATGTATAGTACCGAAAAAGTGTGATTCTATGGCCTTGTCAACTTATTTATGCCTGCGATGCGTTTTCCTAAAAATACGAGCAGGAATGACTAACACCCGCAGAGATGACATGACTCATTCACCCTCTCCTTGTCAAATTTTTTTTACGATAATATGTTACTGATAGTGAGAGGGACTAACAAAAAAAATTTCATCACTGCATTTTTCCTTTTTTTCTCTCACATCAAGTTGAAGGTTGAAACGTACACTAAACGTTTTGAATTTGAACAGACATTCAACATTTCAATTTCAATGCATTTCCACTTTCCACTTAGAATTAAACGAAACATGAAAAATACAGATATGAATGAATTAATGAATACGAATCTACTCACTCTATAATTTAAGTTCACCGGAGCGTCGTGAAATGCAATATCGTGTGCGGTGATTACAATGAATAGGACAAAAGCAAAAGGTGTACCTAAACAAATTTACTTCGGCATGAAATGAAATTTGGTTTGTATATGAAAAAAAGTGACACAAAGTGCCATTGCATAAACAGTTGAAAAAAAGGTAAAAAAAAAGTACGAAAAGAGACGATGAGACGAGCAAAGCCGTTTTCTGCTTCTTTCAAACACTTGTTTTGGCTATAAAAAGATATTAAAAAATATTTGTGCCGCTACTCAGGAGTTCAGGACGGAAGCTTCAAAATAACAAGTAAAGTTAATTTGTATACCTTTTTATATATAGCGAGGCTTAGGCTTGAGCCAAGGCATATCGAATAGTATAATTCTGCGTACTTTTCGCTTGCTTGTTGCCATTCTTCGACACATTTTGTCATTTTTATATTTCTTATTTCTCTGTGCATGAATCCATGCATAAGTTTATTTAATTACCCATGCCAAATCAGTTTTTTACAACGTACCCGAACTAATAAAATATTGTGCTGATTCTGATTCCGTAACCAGTAACGGTGAGACAAGAAAAATGCCAAATAAACATGACCCTCCTCCGCTTCAAATTTGTATCATGGCTGGTGGCTGGCGCTACAAAAACAAGCATACTCACGCAATACAATAATACAATTACCTACATGGATTTGCGTATAGCATTATTATTTCACTCTAAAAAAAATAACTCTAGCTATTTTTTAGCTGCAAAAATAAAAGTTGGAATAGTAACTTTGTCATAATTCTCAATCAATAAGCTAGGTATGTATCTTCGCGTGCACAATTTTATTTTAGCAACTGCAACTTTTTAAAGTTAGCGAATATTTGCGGACAATTTCTCATCTTCCCCTTTTTCCCATTATCGGATTATCCACTCAATTTAACATTTCCATATTCGTTCCAGTTTCTTGAGGTAAAATCGGCAAAAGAGAGAAATAACAGGAGCAACAGTTACAAAAAGCAAAGACGATCATCGGGTTATGTATTGGAGAAATATCCTCGTTTGCTCCGCTTTTACAAGGCACTTTGCACTCGCACATTCCGACAGACAAAATTTGATGTATTAAACATTAGGAAAATATGTAGTGCAGTATAAGCCATTGGAAAAGTTGATAAAATACATTTTTGAATGTTTCGCAAATTGGAATTTAATTGCATGCATATGGTATGGCGGTTAGCCGGTAAGAGTAGTTCTGACTTTTTTAGGATGCGCTCCACTATGAAAATAAGACAAGTAAAATTGTTCATGAGTGATGAGTGAATGGGAGTGGAGTGGTAAAAGTTTTTTTTGTACAAATTTTTTTTTTGAAGAGCTTGTCATTTGTGCGTGGGACTGGATTATTGGGAGGAAATTAGGTATCCAGATAGGAAATTGTGTGGCGGAATGAAGAGGAGATTGAGGTTTGAGAGGGAATGGAGATGTCTATGGCTGGCTTGGCTTGGCTTTTTATGAGTAGGTACTTGAAAAACTGTTTTTTTTCGCTGGAGCTAATTGGAATGGGGAAGAAGGAGGCTGAAATGGAGAGAAAATCAGAGATCAGCAAAGAGCGAAGAGCGAAAAAGACATGCAAAAATGCTTTGGAGTTTGAAAAGGTGGTGATTTTTACTATATAGACCTTTTCTGTCTCTAGGCTAAAAAAAAGCTGAATATTATGACATGAGCCCAGTATTAGGAGGTATTCCTTCCTTGCTTGTTGTAGGTAATTGTGGCTGGATAGCTGGATAGCTGAAAAAAAAGTGCTGGAGTAACCAGCACCAGACACCAGAACCAGCAGGCTCGAGCTCGAGTCGAGTTGTTTGCGTTTGACAATGAGTCACTAACGTTTACTTGTATACTAGGTAGGTATACTGCGTACCGTACCATTTTGTGTTCTCGGTTCGTTGGTCGTGAAGTCGGGGGATATCGGAGAAGTGAAGTGGTTATCAGATATTTTTGGCATTTATTGTGTGGATTTTCATTGGTGAGGTGTGGATCATGCTCGCTAAGTGTTTCACTTGCGCTTGCTTTCTTGTATGTTTAGGTGGTGAATGGTGAAGGAAAAAGCTATAAAGAAGGACCACTGCCGAAATAAATTTTTTTTAGACAATAAATTAAATTACGAGCTGATAAGATGAGTTGTTGTTATTGTCATTCCGTGCTAGTCGGACACCAATAAAAAAAAGTAGTTTTGTAGTAATTAACTAGAGTTCATTGCATATTATGGCATTGTTGACAGCAAAATTATCAAGTGTGAAAGTGTTTATTTATTTGGGACTTCAACTTCCCATATGATAAAGCTGTTTTTGTGAATATTTACCTATTTGACTGTGACAGAGAAATAAGAAACAGTAAATAAAGTAAAGTTGGTAATTGATTAATTAATTACCCGGCGATTCCGGTGAATTCTGTCTGATTTCATGTCATAGTTCAGGTAAGTTTGGGATGGATCAATGGATGTTCAATGGTAATGGTGATGGGAATCAACAATTTGGATAATATTTTGATGCGTTTAAAGTAACAAAAAGTACTTTTATTGTTTATTAAATGCACTGATTGACATTGATTTTGTATGATTTTCCATAGCTGAATTGTTGATTGTACGGTTGGAGTGGAGGAGCTTTAAGGAAGTGAGCATTTTGAATCTGGAAGTGAAATCTGTTGATCTCTTCCGGTTTGATGTGATTTAAAGGGTAAGTTTTCATATAAAATATTTATAGCTCTTTCTATAAAAATAGGAATTTAGGCATGTCTACATAGATAGCCCATCTTATCGTTTACCTTTATCAGCCTCAGCTGATTGCTGACTTGTTACAACAAGGTAATATTGCCATAGATTAATACCTTTAAAATACTTATCAAGTTTGTTACCCTTTTTACCTTAAAGGAAGCGCGAGAGGTAGCGCACTGCTGTCATATGACAGCGCAACTGATAAGTGAAACGGAGATACTGCAGAAAAGTATTCCAAAAGCCTTTTAAGCTATCTTATAAAGAAAAGATAAGATATATAGAAAATGGGTAAGTTGTTTAAATTAAACTGTAATAACTGAATGGGCAATTAATTGTGTTTTTAATTTTAATATTGTGCTAGAATTGAAGAAATACACTTGCTAATTAAATTAATTGCTAATTGCATTTAAATTGTTATTGTCCCCAGGTAAGTGTTCCAGTTCCAGTAGCGAAAGCGAAGCGTCTGGGGNTAATTTTAATATTGTGCTAGAATTGAAGAAATGCACTTGCTAATTAAATTAATTGCTAATTGCATTTAAATTGTTATTGTCCCCAGGTAAGTGTTCCAGTTCCAGTAGCGAAAGCGAAGCGTCTGGGGAGCAGTCTAATAGCAGAGAATCCGTAATGAGTGATGTTAGCAGCGAAGACGAAGAGAGTCTCCAAGATTTGGAAGATTTGGTTGCAAGTAGGCACTATTACTAATTACTAAATAATAATACTTAATGGCACAATCATTACTGTTAGAGTGAAATTTTTAAATGGAGAATGCACATTAATTTAACTGAAAGATTTTCCAAAAATAAATAGTTGAGACTATACTGACTTGGCATATTAAAATTTTCTTTTAACTTTTATTAACACAGACAAATCTGGAGACAATACTAATATCATGAATCCGGATGCCTCGATGGAACATCTTTGTGATGGATTGGTACACCTGTTTTTGCCCAAGAAAACACCCGAGTTCATCATTTTACATGAATTAAAGACTATTGAGCATTACATCCTAAGCCATGTGAATCAGTCGATTGCTGATTTGATAGAAAAGTCGGATTTTGCCATGATAGAGGATATATCACGGATGTTGAGCAACTGGGAGCTAGTGCAGCCCACTTTAATCCAACCCCAAGATGAGGAAAGGTTCCATGATAATTTCAGCAGACTAATGTCTTCTCTGGACAGCAACTCCACCGTTCCCTTATACGTTCGAAATCAGAACTGTACAATCTTATTCAGAAAGCATGAAGACGGCGAAAATGTTTGCGTGGATACCTTCAGATCAGCTTTACCCTCTGAAATGGTCATGGGCAATGTAGGTTCATTATCCATGGACTTTCCTGAATTTTCCGAAGTCGTCCAAAATATGGAGTTACTCACATCCCAAACATTTGCCAAAAATTTGTTGATGCTAACACAAGACGAGTTTGATCTTTCTATGGCATTGCGATTCAAGGGAGAACAGGCATATGGAGACGATAGAGATGTCGCAGAGCCATTTCTAATTAACGATTGGCTCGTTGGAATACTCTCACCGGTGGTTCCCATCACCCACGAAAACAACAATCAGCAAAAAGATTAGAGACCAAATTACTTTCGCAGCCGTTGAGAAGTCTGCTAATTACATGCCATTTCGTCGGTCAGGAATGTGGATGTCCATTAAAGCAACTCTCCAGCTAAAGTTACTACAAATTTTTGAAGATGACCTAGCCATTGCCAAGCGCATCTATAAACTACTATTGCTTCAAGTTCTTTCTGACGCCTGCCAAAAATACTACCACATCCGAGAAAAAACTCAGATTGACTTGGATTTGGTTTCCCAAATGCTTGCAAAACTTGGGAGGCGCGCTCACAAACTTCAAACAATGGAACCTGAACCATTCCAAACTTTCAAAATCAAGGAAGATGTTGAAGTGTTGCAGAATCATGTTCTCAATAATGTCCATTCCATTGCCTCCAAGTTACACCAGTTTATGAAGAAGTGCCAATCAATTTCTGATGAAGACTATAGTAATGTAAGCACTCCAGGTATTCCATTTGAGCTTCCTCCTCGCACCAGACTGGAGTATTTAGCAGATCTCAATCACTGGATTCCATTCCTCAACTCTTATCACGAACCGCGTATTCCAGCAGCGAATAATTTTGATAAACTAGCATCAGGATCTTCACCACAGCTTACAGGAGATATGAAATCTTCTATTGAACTTCAACGCTATTTTACTCTCGATTCCTTGCTAACTGGAGAGCTAAGTCTTTCGCCCAACTACTCCTCCAATGTAAGAGTTTGGACACACGATGCCGAGCAATTCATGAAGAAGAAGGCAATCAGTGCTACCCTTGTAGAAGGAGATTCAGGGAAAATTCTCGACTTAGTTCAGCGATACATCACCCACGCCACAAAGATATATGAAGGAAATCCAGTCAGTATTAGCCAAATGATTCTTTCTGTTTTGAAGGTGGTTGAGGGTTTGGATAGAGCTGCTCTTAAGAGTTATGCGGTACTTCGGGACTACCTGTCTGGAATTAACTGCGAAACATTCGATTACCTCTTACTTCCCCATAAAGACGATATGGAACTTTTAAATGAGACCTTAAAGTATTTCTCCAGTCGAAATAGAATTGCCAGAGTGAAAGAGGAAATTATAACTGCAGAAATCACTTCAAATTCATTTGCTGTACGCTTCGCAACAGAAGACGATGAAATGAAAGAAATGCTGCAAGAAATCCACAAAGAAGTTGATCGCAGATATCTACAAAGACTGGTGGACGTTGGAAATGCTAGAGATGAGTGCAAAGCTATTCTAATGCAGCTGGATTGCGCAGGTCCGTGCCGTTGCGACTATGATCACAGAAATTTTAAAGGGAAGAAAGATAAATATGGCCAGCAACACCAACAACAGCACCATCATCATTCAAAATATAATTCAAAGCCGAATACTACTCTCCCACTGTGCAAAAGATGCGAACTCGACCAAGAATATTACAAAATGAGAACTTCCTGTCTTGTCTTTGAGCGTCCGCTGCCATCCAGAGAGCATCTTCAGAATGCAGTTGTTTTCGAGATACTAATTCCTGATAAGATATCCCATCTTCGGGACTGTTTAGCACTCCTCAAATTTGGGCTGCTAGACGAACCACTGTTTTCCGAGGAGGAGAATGCCATTACTACTGAGTGGCTGGACTTTAAAAATTTAACCGAATATTTGGTCACGAAGCGCTTGTTTCCTCAAAGTGTGATTAAACTTGGTAGTAGATGTCTGCCGTATTCAAAGGTGGCGAAAATTCACCTAAGAAAATGCCGACCTGACGTGATGACTTGTACTGATGAAGAGATAATGGTTGAGAATGGACTGCAGTGCATCTATAACTATTCATTTGAAGGAATTAAGGACAACAACAACAACCATAGCGGAAGTAAGCTGCACAGAAGAAAGCCAGATCCTAAACCAAGAGCATTGTTCTATGCATTGAAAAACTTACGGAGTCAGTGCGCCTTCCAAATCAGCAACATGGGAAATTCAGGCCCTTACATGACTCTACAAGATTATCTGGAGTCTTTTACGCACTCCCAAAACTCTGTAATTGCAAATCAGACGGCTTGCCATGCTAATCTTTGTCTGGATGAATTTCTCGAGTTTGGGGCTATTCGTGCAGGTTATAGAATTCAACTGAGAAATCTGTACAGAGCTATATCAAGTAGAGTGTTGTCGTTGGAGGAGGAACCTTGTCTGGCGCTGATTATGATGCTCTCGTGGCAAAACGGACCTCAAGATAAGGAAGGAAATGGTGAAAGAGAAGCCCATTGTGATTTTAAGGATCACATCTTTGCAAATGAACTCCTGGAATTGCTGGACAAAGTGATTCGGACAAATAAGGAGAATTTTAGTCATCCTTTGATTGTCTTCGGAGCAGTGGTGATCGTAGCAAGAATTATGGAACTGAATGAGCATTTGTTCGAGAAATGCTACTACTTTATGAACAGATGGAGGACCCTGTTGAAAGATTGGCTGGAAAAAATTGAGATTGAGGTGAAAGGGGAGTACGAGGAGTCCTACCTGAATGATTTGAAGCGTACCGGGTTAATAATAAAAATTTGCTGTGCGTTCACATACAACTTTGCTGGCTCTATTAAATGGGACAAAGTAATGCGGACTGCGGACGACGTCGTCTTGTGGCTTCATACCATCACAAGTTTATATGAAATTGATGAGGGAGCTCTTTCAACATTACGGTTGTCAGAATTCATGCGGGCGCTTCTTTTCCTTGGAAGGAGGGTCCCATTCCGACTTCAACTGGAGGAGGAAATTGGCTACAAGAATCCACTTATACTTCAGGCTCTCCATAACTTTATGTGTGAAAAGTGGAGCAAGGCTAGACTATGCTCACCAAGAGGCACTCAGTCGGTGTTTCCCAACCAGAAAAATTTGGTTCGCTCACTGTACATGGAAAATGGGGAAACTTTGGAAGGACATTGGATCTGCTTTGACTTCATTCTCGGCCTATTTCTTGTCAACGGATTTCCTCAAGATTACCTTTCCGAAGAAATAACAAGCTCAATTCCCTTCAAAAGATATTTCAAGCTGAATACAAGAATCAGAACGCAAAGGGAGTCCTCTTATTTGGCAAGAACAGTTGAAAAATGGCACGGGAAGCACTATGAGTTTCGAACACTTGATAAAGAGCCAAACAGCAGCGATGGGAACGTTTTAATTAAGGAAATTTCCGAAGATGGAACTGTCCTCACTTTACTGGACCACTTGAGGGTTCGAGAATACTTTTCGAATATGTTCATTGACAACTTTACCCACTGGTTGGACCCACGAAGGAAGATTGTTTACTTCCGGCGCATCTCCACAAAAGACTCGGACTATGAGCTTGGCAACGAGTACAAGTTGGTGAAGGAGGAGGGACTTGATATGTGGCGATTTTATGACGAAAAAAATCACGCGTACATTTTTTCCGTAAAATCAATTGGATTTGGACAAATTAGTGAGGCATTCTCAAGATTTGAGTTTTGGCCGTATGTAAACATTCTCATGGATAAGGGAAGTGAGCAAATTAGTGCACATCTTCCTCGCTATGGACTCCGGTTTAATGTGAAGAATGGAAAGTTGGAGTGCGTGGAATACCCTGGCTTCTACCTGGTTGGAAGAGGCGAAGAGGAAACACTGCTGGGGCTAAAGCAAGGTATTCAGCTGAAGAGTAAACGGAAACGTGTGCTGGTAGTCCCTCATGGAAGAATTATCGTGGAGGATCCTACAGAAAACCGGGATGATGATGAGGAAATTGATGAAGAAGATAGCGAAAATCCCGTTCTTTACCAGCAGCTTACAAAGATTGACTTGGGAGAGTTGAAGCAGCCGCCATATTTTGTGTACGAATTTGATGAAATATTGAAGAGACTTGTGGCGAACAACAGCAAGTCGGCCTGGCTGTACCTTGCGGCGTTGCACGCGGTCACGTCATCATTCCTCCCTGACCCTTTTACGCAAATCACGGGAACGGAAATGGCAGTGAGAATCCTCCAGTCTGGTTTCGTTTGGAGTAGCTCCCCGTATGATGAAGACTCCAAAAGGATTCTGAATTTTATTAAGGAGCTGTCCCCAAAACGGTACTACTACGGACATAAATTTCTGAAAGGGAAGAAAAAGCAGGAGAGTGAAGCAGGTATAAACACAGGAACAATGGAGATTATCCAGTGGCCATCGGGACTACCTTCCATGGCGGCATATGACGGCTTTGAAATCATCGTGGAAAAGTTGATTGAAGACAGTGAGAGATTGGGAGCCCTCCACTATTCTAATTTGAAGAAGGATAAGGAAGAAGAGATTTCCGAGAAAGAGAAAGCTATTATTGCATCGTCTCCGAAATTGAGGCTGAGGGGATATCTGCAAACCCTGAACTCTTATAATGGCGCATCAGCAATTAGTCGACGATATTTCAAGACAGGATTTATAAATGAAATGACAGAGATGCCTGAAAATACTATTCGTTTCACGAGCAGCAAGTCAGACAAGTTACATATGGGAGCTGTAATTAAGCATAGCGGGAATAAGGATGTCGGCACAGGAGGACATGAAGTCAAAATCGTTTCGGAAGAATAACCTCGACTCATTTTTGTTTCCATCGGTGGACGAGCAAGTTGATCCTGGGGAGTGCCATCCAGAAAACTTGAATGATTTATTTAATAACTGATTTTCGAAGATGCTGGGCTAGTCTGTATGAAAGGGCGATGGAAGAGAAGAAGACTTCAGAAGAGAAACATGAGCTAACACTGAAACTTTGTGGAATGGCTTATGTTAAAGCTCCGCTAACGCAGATAGTAAATTTGCACTATATTTCCGAGTTTGCTGATCAGGTGGACTGGCCGATGGTCCCAACATTTCCGGATAGGGTTGTCGAGTTTGATGATAGCGAGCTGCAGACAAAACTGGAATATATTTTGTTACGATATGTGGACTATTCCAGCGCATGTGGGGAAGCAGAAGTACCACAGTCGGTGAAGAGATACTGTAAAGGATTAGTTAAAGATATAGCAAATTACTTAATTACAAATTACTGGCCGTGTCAGGAAATCAAGAAAAACGGGGCAATAGAAGAAAAATTTTGTAATTCGTATTTGGGAGGAAAGTACGATGTGGCTATGGATGAAATTAATGAGCTACTTATGCAAAGATACTGGACAAAGCAGGCGAAGGAGAACTTAGTTATAAATTACTGGCCGTGTCAGGAAATTAAGAAGAACGGGGCAATAGAAGAAAAATTTTGCAATTCGTATTTGGGAGGAAAGTACGATGTGGCTATGGATGAAATTAATGAGCTACTTATGCAAAGATACTGGACAAAGCAGGCGAAGGAGTTTACTCACGATGTGGAGGAGAAATTGGAGGATATTTTTAACCTCACTACGAAAATTGATAAGCATGCGTCCTGCAAAGTGGAAGAGAGAGCGGGGGTAGCGACAACATGTAACTGGGAGAAGCAGTGGAAGAGCGAAGATATCGCGCTGGATGATTGGGTGGAGAATATGAAGGCGAATCAGTGGTTGATTAGAGACGCAAGCAGATATTACAACACCGGAAGAATTTTGGGTTTGTCGCAGGAGCCTGTGACTGGAAGTGGTGGAGATTCGGGAGATCTGCAAAAAGAGGGAAAGATTTACATGAAGAGAGTCACTGAAATAATGCAGAATTTGGAAGATATGGTGGGAGAAAATTGCATGGGAAGTTTGCTTCATGTGACTGGACTTTGTCCTAGAATGGATCCGACAACATTATTAAAGCGCCTAGTCGAGAAGAGGGAGAATCACAGCGTAATCCAAGAATATTCTGGAGGATTGGCAGTACTTTGGTCGCACATAAAGAGAATAAACAGATGTCTGGTTTATCAGGCTAGTGAGCAAGAGTCCGAACTACAGGGGGAATTCGATAACAAAGGATATGAAAATTGGAGCCCGAGAAATTATCCGGAGTGGTTACTCCTAGAGCTGGAGCTGGACTTGATGATTCGACCAATTCAAGTTGATGTGGCAAAGCAAATGATGAAAATGCCGGATAGGAAGAATGGCGTTCTACAGCTGAATATGGGAGAGGGAAAAACGTCCGTCATTGTTCCAATGCTTTCGTCCGTGTTGGCTCGAGAAAATCGGCTATGCAGAGTAACTGTGCTTGGCTCAATGTTCAACATGAACTTGAAGATATTGTCTTTTGCTGTAGGGGGATTGCTAAATAGAAGAGTGTACGCTTTTCCTTGTAGGAGAGACATGAAAATTGACGACGACTGTGTAGAAATGATTCAAAGATGTTATCAGGAGGCATTGGAAATGAAAGGGGTTGTACTGACGCTACCAGAGTATAGATTATCATTTCGGCTGCTGGCTTTCGACAACATTCTGAAAAAGAAGGATGGTTTGGGGCTGAAGCTGCTGAGGACTGAAAACTGGCTGAGACAACATGCCCGAGATGTCCTGGATGAAAGCGATGAGCTGTTGAGCGTCAAGTACCAATTGGTGTATACAATTGGAGACCAAGTTCAACTGGATGGAGGAGCACTGAGGTGGGTGACGTGCCAAAAGCTGTTGAGGGTGGTGCAGGACGTGGGGAAAATGTTTTTGGAGAAGTATGGAGAAAGCCTTGTGGAATTTGATATGGAGCAGGGGATGAAATTTCCGCATCAGTTTGCTAGCATTCGACTGCTGGACAGTGTGGTTTATCCATTTTTCATTTCTGCGGTGGGAGACATTGTGCTGAATCAAGCTATGCCAATGGCAACTCCAGCAGAGAGGGCGAAATTCAAGCATATTTTTACAAGTGAAAGAATTGAGAAGGCTACACTGGAGGAAATGATGAAAGGATTTGCGGGAATGCCGGATCATCTGAAAAGGATTCTTTTGATTTCGGGATATCTTAGAAGGGGAGTGCTGACATTAGGGCTGAGCAAAAGATGGAGGGTCGAGTATGGTGTGGATCCTACGAAGCGGTTTAGACGAATGGCTGTTCCCTTCCGGGCAAAGGATGTACCTGCGGAGAGAACTGAGTTTGGACATCCCGACTTGGCAATATTGCTCACACATCTGAGCTATTATTATTCCGGACTGACGGACAAGCAAGTGGACGAGACGTTAAAGATTTTGAAGACGAAACAAGGGTCAGAAAATACTTTTGATCAGTGGATGAAGCAGATCCCTGCCGGATTGGTGCCGGGCTACTTGAAAACACTTCATGGGCTCAATCTAAAGGATACGCTTCAGCGTAAGAAATTATTCGACTTGCTGAGGAAGCACAAGCTCGTGATTGACTTTTGGCTGAGTGTGAAAGTATTCCCGAGAGAGTCCAAGCAGTTTTCCGGGAAGTTGGTGATGACGTCGTGGGACCTGTGCTGCGACAGACAGGAACATCCTGTGACTGGCTTTAGTGGAACGAATGACTCGAGCGTGCTGCTCCCACTGCCAATAACGCAGCAGGATTTGCCTGCACTTAAAGATACAAATGAGGATATGGAGAAGATGCTGGTGCAGAGGAAGAATCAAGGACATAACAGAGGTTTTCCGATGGGAGTCACTTGCAGGGATATACTGGAGCAGATGAAGAAAGATAAGCTGACTGTGCTTATTGACGCGGGGGCGCTAATGTTGGAGTGCGACAATGAGCAGGTGGCGGAGCTTTGGTTGGATGTGGACAAGAGTGTGGAAGGAGTGCTCTATTTTAACAAGGCAAACGAGCTAATGGTCAAATGTAGGCGAATGAGAGGTCAAAAAGGATCAACTGATATTGCACTTGAGCTGTCTTCATTTCTTGGAAGATTGGATAAATGCGGAGTGTTTTTGGATGACCAGCATACTAGAGGAACTGACCTGAAATTTCCGGATGGGACAAGAGGATGCGTTACAGTGGGAGGAAAGATGAAAAGGGATAAGTTGATACAGGCTTGTCTTCGAATGAGAAAGTTGGAGAGTGGACGCCATTCCGTAACGTTTTACTTGAGCCATGAGGCCGTAGACAAGATCAGGAAGGATGAAGGAAAGAAAGGTAGTAGTGTGAAGACAAAGGAAATTTTAGAATGGGTGAAAATGAATACTACACAATTCAATGAAGATGGATTGTTGTACTGGGCTCTGGCGGGAAAGAATTACGCTCAGAGATTGGCTGCAGAAGATAACTTTTACTTTCCAAGGTCATGGAAAGATTTTCAGTTGGAGGAGGGAGAAGACACCAGCGATGCAAGTCTGTTGGGGAAATCGATGATATTAGCGGAGCAGTCAGTGGACGATGAAGTGACAACACTGAAGGAAATGTATGGACAGCATGCGGAGGTGAACTTTCTCGTGAATATAATTCCAATTTGGTTCAATTTAATGTGGGATAGAGTGACGAAGAAGAACGGGAATGTGAGACTAGACCAGAGTATTCGAGATCAGTTTTTGGGGGTGAAACGACAAATTTTGGCATGGGTGAAGGAGCACGCCCCACAGAAAACTCACTTTTCCGGGTCTAATATGGATGAAGAGCAAGAGAAGGAGCTGGAGTTGGAGAAGGAGATGGAGCTGGAAGTGGAGAAGGTTGTGGAGAGGATGAGAGCTCAACCGGAAGTTCATATGCTGAACGAAAATGTGAAGAAAGTTGTCGTAGATGGAGAGCAACTTGGGATCACAGAAGGTATCATGAGGTTATGCGATGCTTTTATGGACACTACGTTTGGGTACGATATGGAACCGGAAGGCTGGGGAAGGGAGGTCTTTGCCACTACAGACTTCATTTCGGTTATTTCAGACAGATATTTCCGAACAGATCACTTCATCAGACCAGTGGAGTACTTTGCGCTAACAAAAGGAAGATGTGGAAGATTACTGGCACTCGTGCTTAGTCCTTTTGAGGTGAATGAGCTGATGCCCTGGTATAGAAGCGGAAATGTGGCGTGTCCCCTGCACATGTTCTCGGCGAGAAGGTCAGAAAAGCAGGATTCCTTGCTTAATAATCACAGCCTGGTCCTACCACATTGTGAGACAGCTATCACAATTCCAGTAGGGGGAAAGTTGAACGCGGTGTTGAATTTGGCGTCTGGAAATCTCTACTTTGGGACTATGAACGAACAGAAAGCGTTTGCAAGATTTTTGTGTTTGGCCCCGCAACCGTGGAACCCCACGGAAAGGAAGGTATATGAAAAGGGAGGAATTACGAGGAGCATGTATGTTACACCAATGTTTAGGACGCTTGTCTTTGGAGATACGGAAAAGGAAGGATTCGATAAGGATCCTACTGGACTTGTCAAGCACATTTTAGTGGGGAGGCATCCAGTACTGGGAGACATGGCGCATGTGGTCCAGTTACTGAATGAGAAAAAATTCGTGTCACTGGAGTAGGAAGGGGGAGGGGAGGGGAGGGGGAGGCGAAGGTGGGGGAGGAGGAGAAGGTGGGGTGGGAAGGAGAGGATGAGGTGGGGAGGGAAGGGAAGGGGAAATAAAGAGAGAGGTAGCAATGCATGATGCTAATTTTGGAATGGGCAAAGGAAAGCTGAAATGGAAATATTTTAATGTAGGTTAAGTAGTTAGTAACTTTAGTTCCTGTAATCGCTCTAATTAGATAATTTTGAATTAAAGTATCGTATAGTCACTTGAAGTAGTATGCAAAAATTAGAAAATAGATTTTGTCTCTAGAGATGCATTTTGGATTGTCAATTGTTTTGGGAGGAAAGGATCAGCCATTGAGAACTTGTCCAGTGTTCTCCGAACGTACACCCTATCCTATAATGTTAAAAATTTGTCAAAGTGTTCTCCGGTTTAACTATACTCCCTATCCTATAATGTTAAAAGGTCGCGGTGTTCTCCGAACGGCGTTCGCGGGTTCGGACAAGTTC
>JAHZND010000989.1:0-33442 GCA_027744115.1 Acrocyrtus sp. NNG-2020
GAATAGAGAAAACTTTGCAAAGTAAAATTCATCACATCAATAAATCTTAATATATGCAAGTAGCCTTCTGGAAAACGAAAGAGGCTTATGCAGTAGTGGGGAAAAGACTCTTTCCCACATCGTTTTTGGTAAAAGTGGCACTTAATAATACGTTCCGGGAAAAGCTGCTTATTTACTAATTTTACGATATACACGCCTGCAGAGTATTAATTCATTCGAAGATGCTTCACCAAAACCATAACCGATAACCATTGCTTTGTGCTTTCCGTCATTAGAGAACTTTAAGGTCCCAAATTGTAAACATTTTACTTTTTCTTTTCACCACAGTCTGCACAACAAATACGGAAATGAGAAAGTGCGAATGTGTGTGGTGGCGCTGCAGTAAATAACATTTCACTTTTCTAGTTTCTGTCCTCTCATTCCTTTCGATAGAAATTTGAAACGATGTTACTACGACCTACCCTTCCCCACTGGGTTCAGGAGCATTCGTGGGAACAAAATTCGAGAGAGTAAGTTGTTAGCGCGATAATGTCCCTGTACCTTTGTAATCCGATTATGGTACATGTTTACTCGTGCAAGTGTCCACCACCTAACACCACCGACTTCTTTTCTACTTGAAAAAAGTGCTCGAGATGTCTCACACCCACAAAAATTTTCACTGAAAGGGAGATTGGCTAACACTCCTTTTTCTGTTTTTCTGAAAAACGCTTAAATATTGATGTACCCATGAAACTATGCGCACATTTGTAGTAGGACGTGTGTGTTCGCTCACTTTGATCTTGTAAAGTAAATTGTTAAAATTACATTTCCAGCTGGACTGCTAGCGATACTGTGTGAAGGAATGATGAAAAGTGTTTATTTCAAGCTAACACATTCTAATATTTGCACACCGAAATTGGCTTAAAGGCTACTATAACTATATCCACTCTACACTCATGGAAGCTGGACTGCTAGCGATACTGTGTGAAGGAATGATGAAAAGTGTTTATTTCAAGCTAACACATTCTAATATTTGCACACCGAAATTGGCTTAAAGGCTACTATAACTATATCCACCCTCCACTCATGGACAAGATTCCTACCGGATAAGAGAGCAATTCGCATCGATTTTTATGTAGAAACACTCCTCAGAATAAATGGGACATGGAATACGACATCAAAAAATATGTCCCCGTAGAGCTGAAGTAAACAGGCGTGCTAAAAATTTAAAGTAGGTAGGTATTAGTTACACATGAGAGCAGAAAAAAATGTTTCTCGTAGTCAGAGTCAGAAGAGACAAAGTCAGGCACCGTCAGAAATTCATATCATCCGGAGTACCTAGGACACGGCAGCTCCACACATTCTAACTTTTTATCATAGTGACAGTCAGTGACGCTGATTTAAGAGGAGTAATAGTGCTCTAAAAAATCTCATCTAATCCCATTTATCCCATATCTAGTTTTTTATTAATACTCTTTACTCCCTGAGATGGCACCCATATCTCTTTTTCAAAGGCATTTTAGCAGAGTATACGAATGGAAAACGGCATTTTCTTTGAAGTTCAAAAACTTAGCTGCAAAAAATTTAAACTGGCTAATAGTAAGCCAGTGGATGCATTTAAAGAGTTAAAAGGTTGCTTTTCACATTCTTTATCTTGTTGCGCTATAAAAGAAATGGTTTTTGTCTTATGTGTAACGATATCAAAGGAGGATGAAGATGAGATACGAATAATGTGCTTTCCTCCTAACGTAGATGGGAATAATTACATAAAGAGCATAAAGATATTATTTTTCAGGGGCACTCTCGCAAGAAAATTGCATCGTCTTTGTATCTCCTTTGCTTAAATTTAGCTTTGAACTGGGGAATATACCTACTGCTAACGTAAACATTTTAATTCCGTGAATGATATCATCTTAAAAGCAGAAAAGTAGAGTAGCCCTTTTGGCCAGTTCAAAGGAAAAAAAATTAAAATTGTTGTCACTATGTACATTTACGTATGAAAAGTTATAAGAGGGTAGCGTATAAAATAGTCTGTGAAAATGAAATGCAATTTTGCTTAAAAAATGACTCTGCCAAAACAATTAAGTTCATTCATGGGGAAGATAATCTGGAAAAGTTTCCTTTAGGGAAGGGGCCTTTCTCCTGTAAAGACATTTTACTTTCCCGAGAAAGTAAAGTAAATTGAGTCTGAAAATGCAGCAGCGGTATCGGCATTGAAAAAAGCTGGCTATTACTACACCAACGGAAGATTATTTTTTTTCTAGAGGAGGAAAAGTACTCTCTTGAATGGAATTAATCTCGGCAGAATAATGGGAGTGAATGGAGTTGTTTACGCTTCGACTGGAGCAATCAGTAATAGACGTGCAGACAAAGAAAAGTTTTCCAAGTGGAAATAAGTTAAGAAATCAACTGAACCGTGGTCACGCGAACACAAAAACGGAAAGTTTTCGAGGGCGCTCAAGCATTCATCCATCTTTAGCTCAAGCTGGAAAAAAATTTTCCCAGAAAAAATAAACTTTCTTTATTAAAATTTTTTACTACCTAAAATACTCTACCTCTACCCGCTTTACTCTACCGCACAACAATGCGTTTCTTTTGCGAAAACTTTTAGATATTTGTCGAGATTGTTCCCTTTACATGTCCCCAGTTTGCTTCAATACACTTCCGCCGCTATACAAGGGTAAACGCCTTTTCTTCTGCTCTTTTCATTCACACATAGCAAATAAATATATTTTTCACATCACCCAATTAAATTTCTTCTGAATGGAGCAGCTTCCAAACAGTAATGATAAGATGGGTGACTGGGCCCTACAATATTTATCTCTTGTTGTTGAGTGCTTCCACAATTTTGATCAGCACAAGTGGATGTGGATGGATGAAAGTTCTGGAAGAAATCCAGTGCAACAGTCCGGTGAATACATTTTTTGTTGTCTCGTAAAATACATGTAACATTAGCACCCAGCCATGTCGCAGTAGGAAATGCATTCCGAGAATTGCTCTTAGGAATTTTTTTTCACTTATCGAGTTCTTTATGGAGCAGAAAAATATTTTATGCGATGTTGTTCTGGAAGCAGGTGCATCTTTTTTTGCAGGTGTCACTCCTCCAAAACATTCCGCAAGGCATAAAAGTGTTTTCCGTTTTCCTTCTGGAACAGATACAGAACTCTGTAATTTGTTGCTTATTGCAGGGAGTTACTCTCGTAAATGAAAACGGAGGAATTTTTTTTAAAAGATAAAAGAAATTTCTGCATGCTATTTAGACAGGATGTGTTTTGTGCATCTGGGTAAATTTTGGGAAGCTCAGTTTTCCAAGTCTGCTTCAATTAAGGTAAAAATTGCCGTTACGCGGGAGAGAAATTATTCGTTGCCATTTCTCATCCATGTTCACGGCTCACAAGGCCTTTCCAACCTTTTTGCAGTTGATAATAAAAATAAATAAGGCTACATACGGGAAAGCATCTTACATGGGAACACATTCTGCGAAAAAGCTCTGAGCGAAAAATTATTTAATACCCGCTGCTTCTCGCAATAGGACGCCCGGTTACAAAATACAAAAAATTGCAGCTCCAGCAGCTATGAAAATTAGTAGGGAGGTCTTTAAGCGAAATGAAAAATTACCTAAACTGTCACTATTCACTATCCAGTTCTTTTGCTATTACGAAATTTTATTCCCGTGTAGGTCTACAAAAATGAGGAGAAGAAATATATTTTTATTGTGTAATTTCCTACTCTGATAATTTCTCGTAATTTATCTCAAAGTAGTTACTTAAATGGTAAGTTTAAAAACGTATAATTAGCTTAGTTTTCGTTCTCTAAATAAACTTCCTTCTATTTTAGTTCTAAGAAAATTGCTGTTTTTGCTAGCTGTGCCAAGTAGAAATTTCTGACCTTTACCTTTACTACATACATTTGCCAACTTTCTAAAGAATAAAAATGTCGCCCATTTTTAATAGCTAAGGCGCTTCGTGATGGATCTGATAGAATGTAAATCTTATGTAAGGCGACATGCTGGGAAAATGTGCAGGTTGATCCACTAACAAAATGCGCTTAAAGTTGATGTAGCCTGCTGCCTGCCGCCTCCGCCTCACTTCCCAAATTGCAAAGTGCAAAAAATAAGTTTTCTCTAAAACCCGCTGAGATTTTCTTTAGACGTAACTGTAGTAGTAAGCAATTTCTTCCAATTTTAGTTGAAGTGCAAAGTCTCGTAGATTTTTAAGTTAAAACCCGTTCCGATATTGGTAATTCTCCTGGAATTTCACTTTCACGCAGCTGTGCCTACTCGTTTTCTTTGTTAGTGAACTGAAGCGGATTTCATTTTCCCCCAACGATAATAGCTGGGAATAATAGTGGTCGCACTACTTCGTGCCATGTATGCGCAGCATAAAGCCTACTGCCAAAGACGTTTTCAATTGTTATTCCGCCTCAATCTCAACTTTTATTTTGAAAAAGCGCAAAAAAGAAATATTCATTCGTGCCTCACTTCATTAAAAGCGGAATGGTGTATGTACGAAATGTTTATTGTATTGCTGTTGGCAGAATGCACCCTCCCAATACACTTTTTCTATTCATTACGGTCCAATTTTCAACAGCCGTGCAGTAACTTTGGCGAAATGAAATGGAGATTGGAATTCTTTTTTTTATTCTTTTCTAATATGATCATATCACGATATCACGAACACCCACTCTCAATTCCGATATGACTTGGTATGATATACAGCCAGTAGCATGCCATGTGATATTCATTATCTATCATTCCCAAATAAGAGCCAAAATAAAAATAGGAGCCTAATCTCCTGTGAAGGATTTCCAAGCAATACCATTTTTAATTTATTGGAGAAAGGTTAAGCTGTGACAATCTGTCCTCCAAGCAATTTCAATGTTTGTTTGGGACCAGGTGGTGTACAGCGTACGCAATTTCGCCACTTGTTCTTTTACTCCAACTGAAAAATAATTACTTCGAATTAATTGAAAACAAGAAATCGTCTCAAAACACATTTGATTTTATAAACGTGACGGTGAAGATCACGTTTTGCCAAGAAAGTAGAAGAACGTGTAGAGTTGAGTAGTTCGAATTGGTTTTTCCAGACCTGCTGTAGTAGATTATCGCAACAATTAAGTAGTACGGCTTCTCAAATATTCACATGGGTAATGGGATGGATGTCGGCAGATCCCTTTTCTTCTCGGTAGGAGCCAACGATGATCACTTCCACTTAGAAATTTTAGTGAAGAGAGACCTCTTTTAGTCCGATAAGTGCTTTCTCATGCTTTAAACTGTGCTAAGACCCGCTTCCTCAGAAAAGCTTTTTAACTATGTGGGGCAGTGTAGACAGTGCAGCGGAGAAAATAAGATTGATTTTATGCTGATGGCGGTGGCGACCGGGATAATGATGCTTGATGCTGGATCATGGATTGGGCTCAAACTTGAGTTGAGACGAGGGTTACGTAATAGCTTAAGTGGGGAGGAAGGAAGTATGATAATAACAAATACTTTCGGAGAAGGAAGTATATTTTTGCGGAGACACGTCGCAAAAAATGGGAGCACTTTATCAAGCTAATCCTGTCAAAAAAAATATGACGTGCCTTAATGTGTAGTTTGAGAGTCTAAATTGATGAGAAACTTATCTCAAGCATGTCGGCAATCGAGAGAGGCATTTTAGTACAAAAAGCAGATCTGGGGATCTCTTACGAATGAGTTTATGAAAAGATTATCTTTGGTGAGCAGGCACGTCTTAATGTCTTCGACGGTACCTGACAAGGGCGATTAGGAAAATAATTTTTTCTTTTATTACATAAATGGAATTGGAAAGATGGAAAATTCCTCAGTTACAATTTACCAAGCTCCAAAATAATAAAATGACCTAACGAAAACGTGATATTTTTTTCTTTTATTACATAAATGGAATTGGAAAGATGGAAAATTCCTCAGTTACAATTTACCAAGCTCCAAAATAATAAAATGACCTAACGAAAACGTGAAGGAACCCCAAAATGTTGGATTGAGATCATCCTCCTGTGTGCGAAATGGGACCTAGCGCAAGAGTAATGGCCTCCCACTGAAAGATAGTTTCACAGAATTCCAATTTAGTTTAGGATTTATAGGATTTAAGTACCGGGAGATATTTATAATAAAGAATTTGAGATCTTCTGGAAACCGCCCACCATTCTTTTTTTTTTTCGTTTTCCTGCCCATGTCATATTTCCTCGTAAAAATTGCTTCCGCGTGGGCTATAAATTCTAATTTTCTAATAGAGATAGGTATTTTGAGAGCGCAAGTGAGCCATAAAGCGCTCTTGCAAAATTCCAACAGGTGTCGGAAATAAAATGGGATTTTTTCTAGAATTTTTACTTTTTACTCTTCGAAGCGCAGTGATGCCTAACACGCCGAGAACAATTACCCCGACAAGGAAGTGAAAATAAACTCGCTTCTGTAGTAAATGATATTCGCATGACTTCATCTCTTTATTTGACTTTACTTATTTCAGCATAAAAAAATTACCTCGCCTAGAGGAAACCCTACCCATTTTCTAGCCCGCGTCCCAAGGGAAGTGGGACTTCGAAAAGTGCCTTTCTGCCAAACTTTCCCTAAATTTCTTTCCCATCTCCGAAGAAAGAGGCAAGGGAGGCGTATACCTTTGAAAATAGAGCTACTCTGCCTTCCTGAAAAAATCCCGAATGACATTTTTCATTTCACTTTAATTATTTTTGTGCATGAACCTTCCTCATTCTCCCCTTGAGAGGAATGAATGTAAATAAGGTAGCTACGGATTTTTGAAACGCTTCTCATTTTCTGCTTTTCCTACTTCCCCGCCTGTTGTCACTTGACACACTTTTGAAAAAAGAAATCAGTTTGCGCGAACTCAAGGCACAAATGTAATAAAATGAGGGCTTTACGGAAAATTGCGTTTCTGTCAAATAAACAAACTTGCCCTGGAAAAAATCTCGTTTTCTGTTCTATTAACCATTCAATATGTATTACACGTAACGCAAATCATCTTATTTTTTTGCAGGAGTGGCTGTCAGTTCAGGTGTTTTCACAATCACAGCAATGAGCTTAGACAGATACATGGCGATTCGGCATCCAATGAGCAGGAAAATCATTAATCGCCAACGGGCTAGAAAGGTAAGCTTGTCTTTTTTTTCTCCTAGCACGGCTCAACATCACTTAAAGAAAAAATGATCGAAGGTGCACTATGCAACATTCCCGAGTGCAGTTTCCTAAATGCCAAGCACAAAACTTTCCTTTTATGCCTTCATCCATTACAGATACATACCACTTACCCAAATTGCAACTTTAACTTTCCCTTGCCAAAATTCCCCGAGGTTACATGAAAATGAAAAATGCTATGCATGTTTCCAACAGACCAGCAAAAGTATTCTCATTTTCATCCCTTTGAAGCTCAAGTATGAAAATCAAAACATGCTATTTCCCCCTCTTTTACCCAGAGTTTTGTAATCACTGGGGGAGAATAGAGTGCATTCCGGAAAAAAGTTTTTCTCTTGTGACTTCTCCGCAATTTTTCACCATTAGCGATCACTACCACCTCCACCACCCAAGCGATCAAGTGGAAAGCTGATTACGAAGAGCACATCACATTTTTGGTTACATACAGCACATGAAATTGCACTTTTTACTACTACCCTTGTACCATCCATCTCCCTTTAGGTCCCTAATTACACTACTTGACAGAATCTAATCCACTCAATTGAAGGTGAAAGTCGACAACCTGGGGAGACTATAGTGGCGTCAATTTGACCGCGTCCTTCGATCTTAAAAAAAATTCTGACAGAGAGATTTGAGCCGTTCATATGTGTAGCAAGCCACTGACGTGGGAAGAAAGTTGCTACGTTAAATACTTCACCTGTGAGTCACGGTCACTTGTTCCTTTTTCCTGCAGATTATTGTCCTCATCTGGTTTCTGGCGCTGACAGTGTTCGGACCAATTCTGTTCGTGCGGAAAACTCGAGGATTCCGATTTGGCTGGGACTCCAGAGAATAACCTGTACTGTGTCGAGGTAAGACTTCAAAGCTGTAACTGACGGAAGCAGATGAGTAGGTTCTTGGCTTGTTTCCTTTATCCCTGAAAGTTGAAACTCACTCATTTCCTAGAGTGCAACTTTAAAATTGCAAAAAATAGTTACTTTTTTTATATGTAGATACAAACATTTTTTTATCACGTTTTTAACCTTACCCTTCATTTTTATTTCTTCAAAGTAGACTTCCTGTCAGTTTAGGATTGTAAATCTGAGCCCCATTCCAGAATTTTTTGCTAGTTATGTCTCACCATCTATTTCTCGGCTGGTTGAGTGCCCACATTAAAAAAAATTGTTTCTTTTTATCCAATTTCAGTCATGGCCAGACAACATGTCACAGCGCTCCTTCGGGATTTTCTGCTTTGTAGCTGTGTACGCCATTCCCGGATGCATTGTGGTTGTTGGTAAGGACCTCTCCGTGCATTATATGTCAACATTAGCATCTAAAATATGTAGTTTCGGGCAATAACAATAACACGCAGACGGAAATTGTGTGTGCTTAAAAAGTCACATTTTTATGCGACACTGTGTAACAAATTGCATTTCATCGAGGAGAATTTATTTAACTTTCACGGGAAATTGTCTCGCCAGAGCTACGGCAAATAAAAGTCACATATCATGGAGAAATGAATTTTTGATGAATTTACCGCCTGATTTAATTTGACAGTGTTTTTTGAATGAATTTGAAAGAAATTTTGAAAGAATGTAGAAAACTAAGAAGTTTTCATGGTGTTGTGCAGGCGTTTCATTTGGAGATAAACAGTTGCAATTTTTCAACATTCGTCTGTAAATTACAACATTGTAGTAGGATTAAGAATGAGCGCTGTTCTACCTGTCCATTTCTCAGTCTCTTGTCAGTAGTATTTGAGATATTGTTTTTAATTTTAAAAACACGCTTCAGAAGTTTTTTAGGGATGCATTTTAGTTGGAAATGTAAATGCCAACGGCGGATTTTCTTCTAAAAAGTTCCGTATTAGAGGTTCAGTTAGTCTTTTCTTTGTATTTGTCGGTTCTACGAATACTATGAATCCATAAGCTACCTGTCTGTCCAACTAAGAAAGTTTTTCCTCATTTTATGAATTTCACGTGATAGGACTTTGAAAAGTAAACATATCAAACGCTGTGAACGGGATTTGTGACAGTGATAAATAAAGTGTTCAGGGAAGGACACATAATTGTACCTACTCATCCCATGAGCTAGATAGAGAAAAGGAGCATTTTCAGGAAAATAGAAAATTCACATTCCATTTTGCATCTCGAAGAATAATATCGCGCTTATGTTTGTGACACTAAAAAAGGAAGCTATTTAAAACATCAGTCGGGAGTATTAGTGGGGAGTAAATAAGCGAAAAATGTGACACGTGATTATTCATAAAAATAGTGGTGTAAGTTTAAAAAGCACAGCATTTTAAAAGTTGAGGAAGGCTCTCCTGGGCACTCTTCTCACATCTCACCTAGTTTTATTTTCACTTTTTTACTCTGAAAGCAAAACAAAGTTTGCTTGAAATTCAAAAGTACTATTCCATGCAGAATCTGACGCGCAATTATTTTGATTCGTTATTTTTTTCGTTTTTAACTTTTGCATTCCGCGAACCCTATTCTACTAGGATTTTTAGGTTAAAACGCACTCAATCTGAGTGGAAAAAACTTTTAAATAGTTCCTTATTTTTGAGAAAACTATCCCATTAAAAAATTTTTTTTCAGTTTCGTACATATATTTTTCAATTACGGGAGAAAAACTTGCGTAATTGTGCCAGCTACCTGGAACTCCTTTTGCTTTATTTAATCTTTAATTCCCAATTTGCCAATTTTTACGGCGCGTTTATTTCTCCGATTTAAATCCTACGTCACTGGACTGTTCCCATTTAACTCAAAATAGGAGAAAATATTGTATATACGTAAATGCCCATTTGGAAGCTTTTGAATTTGGGGAGATCTGTGAACTTTTACAATCTTATTCTAATTTGATTTGCCCACGCAGCTTACTCTTTAATGGGATTACGGCTTTGCTCTCGTCAACTTCTCCCTGAGTACCAGCTCACTCATATCCCTTCAACTGGCGGAAACTCAACTGCAAATGGATCAAATAACAACGGCGCCACGGATTTAAATCAAAACACCGCTGAAAACTCATCTTGGCAGGTAGGTAATAATGCTTTTCATGTGTTACTTTGCTCTTCTCTTCTACTAACAAACAAGCCAGTTTCATTTAGCTTTCAAGAACTAAGTTTCACTCTCATCATCGCAGTTGAAGTTAGAAGCAGGAAAATAACTGGAGCGTTTAAATTCGCTGCACGTATTTCTGAAGAATGGAACACTTCAAAGCAACTTTTAGCTCAGAACATGACAGAGATACCTAGGTAGTATAGTTTGGGTCCCAGACCTCTTTCAAGCTATTCACTTTGCTCTAATTTCGCGTAGTCAGTAACCCGTAACACAGTAAGGTTATACCTATTCAAAAAAGCTACGATGCCATAAGGTTATTGTTCCCTACTCTTAATTATGCAGTTGTTGATTCATCGGCCTTATAACTGGAAGCAAACTACAGCTACACACAAAAGATATCATTTTGTGATAGATCGGAAACAGTTTCCAAATGTCTTTTCTCTCCCCTACAATTTTTTTTCTTCTTCCACACGGTATACCTATAACGGAGTCAATCAAGCTGGCTGTTTTCTATTTTCCCTTTCATTGCATTTCTTTCATGATGATGACAGAAAGATGAGGAAATAGGTGAAGTAGTCCGTTATGAAATGGAGAGATTCCACGGCCATTGCCTACTACAAACTATTTCGTCGCTAAAACTTTAGACGGAGGTTGAAGGACAGTTAACTAACTCAGATTGGAATTTTCTGTTCTCACATTCACATTCCTTCCCTTATCAGCAGAGAAAATGCATGACTGGAGTGGAGAAAAGGAATTGCTGTAGTTGTATATTGGGTAACTGAACAGTGACGGACAAGGACACTTTTCATCACCAATTGCAGAGAAGTTTTTGTTAGTTCGCCTTTTCTAGTTCCGCCGTTTGAGTCGGAAGTACCTACCCGAAAAATAAAAAAATGTTAGAAGATAGCAGATAATGATAGGAAAACAGTGAAAGTATTTTTTGGGGGATGCCATCTGGGAAATATGAGAAGGATGTCCTGCATCAGAAATTACTTTTACGGCTGGCTGTGTTGGAGTAAATGTTTTTTGGGGTACCTAAAATCAGCATGGACTATAGGCACAAGCTCCCCAAAGAAACTTTTTCTTTAGCTTAAATAACCGGAAACAAACGACTTGATTTGTTGTCTTTCTAAAAAGGGAAAACTATTTCGCGATAGATTTTTTTCTTTTCAGAGATTTTTTCTTTATTCTCACAACTATTTCTAATTTTCTTGTAGCAGGCTACAAAACGACAAAAATTTTTGGCAACATTTTCTGCTTCAGTGATTTTTTCGCTACTGAAGTCAGTACAGAGATGATGGTAATAAAAGTAGCGAATTTTTTATTCCGAGAGTAAGTGCGTAGTACAAGCAATTTTTGCTGTCTACAGAGCCCAGCCATCATTAATTATATTTTGCTCATGACTATGGCTATGAGCACCATTTCCATTTTCACTAGAGGGAAGTTTTTTTTAAAAAGAAAGTACGTAAAGGAAAATCCTCATTTTCTCCTTTGCAATCCCATTATCCTCGTCCCGGTTTTCCACTCTTCCGATCAATAGTGTGGAATGCAGTGGGTGCCATAATGATCAATATTTCATCACTTAAAAAAATTCCCAACATGGAAAGAGCAGATATAGCAAGTGCCGAAAAGCAGTACTTAATGTCGGCGCGATCACCATAAATTTATTTTTTTGTTCTCCTCACTGTCGCGAATTTATTTTGGCATATTGCCGGTTTTTCCCAATACAAAAAAGTCATCTAATCTTCTGAAATCTCTGACTGGAAGAGATTACTTTTATTTCCAAAGAGCTTTCTCCTCCGCAAATAGGAAAATACTGCGGTTCGAGGGAGTTGATGAGGACAAAGTACAATGATTACAGTTATAACTGGCGACGATGCCATTACTGGTTTTTCTTGTGGTGCTGGTGCTGGTGTAGAAAAAGTACGAAAAATGTCTTTGTTCTTTGTTTTCGGGAAATGGATCCTTTTCTCTAGACCCCATCTCCAATGCTAAGAATGAGGTTCCGCAAGAACCAGCCACGATAAGAACACCATTTTCATTCTCTCGGGGAACAAATCATTTTCCTGTCGTTGAGACCATTTCCTCCGCATTTCAGCTTGCTCACTGGAGCGGACCAAACATATAAACTGATAATGTACAATGGTCCTGTGTGGATTGCTCCCGAGTGTAAAGGAACCTTCCATTTATAATAGCCCGGATTGCCACTTGACTGTATCCAAAAGGGTAGAGTGTAGAGCAAGAGCAAGAGCACTCAGCGGTAGTGACGATGGTCATGGCAAGCAATTGTTTTCCTTTCTAGTGGTAGCAAGGTCGCTACATAAATTCTTTTTTGAGTGCCAGCGGCCACAGAGAATGGAACTGATGTGGGCGATTTCTTTGCCAGAACGGAGGACAAAGCTAAAAAAAGTAATTATGAGGGCACTAGTACTATCATCATTCTTCTAAAAAGCTCACTTTATTTAGTGTCTTTTCCGCTATCTTGTATCCGTATACCAATAGTAAGTTCCGGAGGGAGACGCTTTTCCAGGAATGAGCGCTGTTTGCATTAAATATTTATTTTTTGGAGAGAAGACAGGCAAACACAACTCCGCCACTTTCCTTTTTTTGACATTAATGGGAAGTGAAAGTGAGCAAGAGGCTGAGTGGTGGAATATATATTGCCCTGACAAGACAAATACTGTTCTGATGATGTAAATCAAACAAATAAAGTTGATTAAGCAATTAAGAACATGGTGTAGAAAGGGGTGCGGAGATGAGGCAAATTCTTTAGATCAGACCACAACTTAAGCACGTGCCATTAAGGACTACATAATTTTCCAGGAATATCTAATCCATTTTAGCAAAAAAGTCCAATCGATTTTAGTGGCGGATACGAAAAATAGCCCTTTTCCTCGTGTTCTATAAACTTTCTGACGCATTCTGGTTCTGAGGGTGACAGGCTGTTGTGTTTTTGTAAGAGGAAGTTGTCAACAGAGTTATTGTTTTTGTGGTAAGCCTGACTAGTCACTAGTGACATATTTAGGTACCACTCTCAAAACAGAGTGCCTATTTGACGTAAATGAGGACTGACCTAGAAGAAGGGAGATTCCATGAAGAGGAAAATCTCATTAAGAAGTGGAGAAATGTGTCATGAATAATACATGACCTCTGTCTCTTTCTTTGAGAAGAGAGCCTCTCAGACTGATTTATTTTTTTGCTTTGCTTTGACATTGAATGTGCATTAGCACTTTTATAATACCTCATCATTTTTCTTTTTTCTTGTGTTTCCAGGTCTCATCCGCCGGCGGCAGGTTGATACGTGAGAGGCGTCGTGTGGCAAAGATCCTCTTAGTGCTCGCTCTGGTTTTTGCATTCTGCTGGCTCCCATACAGCGTGCTCTCCCTATTTCTGGATCTGAGCTCGAACGCGGATGATGGGCTGGATGGATTCAGCGGTGAGAATAATGACGTTGATGAAAGACTAGTGAAGATTGCCACATCGCTGATTCCATTCACTCTTCTTCTTGGACACGTCAACTCAGCGGTGAACCCGCTTCTATACTGCCTCCTCTCAAAGAACTTTCGGAGGAGCGTCACCGACCTCATTCGACATCCTACTAGAGCACTTCGTAGCCGGCAGCCGTGCAAGGTAAAGAACTAAATGGATAGTTTATGGTTATGAAGAAATGAAAAGAATGAGTGTAGCCATCCGAGTTGCAGAGCACTCCGTAGCCGGCAGCCGTGCAAGGTAAAGAACTAAATGGATAGTTTATGGTTATGAAGAAATGAAAAGAATGAGTGTAGCCATCCGAGTTGCTAGTGAGCTCCACATCCTCACATAGTTTTCCTGATTAAATGGGCCGTCTAATAAACCGCCCTGATTTCAATTCATCTTCCAGCAATTTCTATTCTACTCTTGACATGTGCTGTTTTATGCTGCTCGTTGACACCAAATAAAAGAGCTCAGCTGGGCTACTCAGCTCATCAATTACTTTCTATTCTTGCCAGTCCCTTTCCTCCTTTCAATTTTTTTGCTAGGTAAGCATGAAAAGAGAAAGTAATGGAGAGAAAAAAAAGTGCAACAGAAAAATACGTGATATTTTTCTGGAGACCGATTTTCAAGCTGTGCACAGATGGTTAAGACAGGTCATGATGTGCTTGACGTGAGCAGAAATTGAGGAATAAAAGTAATCTGATGCAATTGTCCTGGAATGAGTGTACAGCACTTGTAAATAGCAATGCTAGCACCTTTTTCTCTTTTATTACACTATTACCGAAGCAAAATTGCAAGTTTCTTGTAGAGCTTCATCAAGGGCAATTTTGTTTCAGGGGATAAATGAAGTTATTTGTTCACGGAAAGTTTAATAAGACCAATAGGAGCAAAATGAAGAATGGCTGCGTTATATGTACGTCCCTAGTAGAAAGGAAATTTGGTACGATTTCTGTGCCAAGCTGTTTCTGCAAGGTTATTTTTCGTTATGTGTGGTTGCATCTAAGCCGATTCCAGCTTACATTTCATTCCACATATTTTTTTGCTGATACCTGCCTTGACTTGACGAGAGCGCTCATTTTTTAGTCCACCGGAAGAATAAAGTTCTTCCAGGGAATTAGCCTGTAATCTAAGCTAAAAGTTTACTGGCTTCAATCCAGCGCGGTAAAATTTGCATAATTGTAACTATTACAGCTGAAAGTGGCTAAATTTGACAGTTTCACTTCTCTGCTTTCTCTCCCCACAAAATGAAACTTTATAAACTCAAATATGTATACTTTCTCCATCACTCACCCACTCCCTTCGCAGAAATGACTTGCTGGCAGGAAAACGAAGTGTGACGTAAAAGGAATTTTTTGCAGTAGAATGATGCCTCTTTGTAATGCATAATAAAAAAGGAAACCCTGGAGGTCCTCGTAAGGTGAATGCACTGCTAGAAGGCTTTCCTTACTGGGAAGGCTGTTTGGGTGATTATTAGAACATCTACAGTTGATTGGTGTACAATTACAGGCAGTAAAATGACAGTAGTAAATTAAATTTGTGGCAGTAAACTTCTTATATGATGGAAGCATGTCAAAAAAAAGTTGGCCATGATTTTTACTGGTAATTCTGTAGCAGCTGCCATTTTGACAAATGAAGCAATAAACGAATCTTGACATTTTTATTGCACCTGTGCAAAATCGTAAAATGGGAAGTGTTTTCCGACATTTCCAGATAAAATTTAGGTCTGCAACTAAACGATCCGTGACAGTTCTGATTTTTCAGGTTATTTGATTACTTTCAATAAAAGAGAAGTGTGCTTATTACGTATAGTAAAAATGTTAAAAAACAATAGCTGAGGTAGAAGAGGTAAGCTCTTGTTGTGGGTGGATATACCTGAGATATACTTATCATGTTTTTGTGGCTTTTGTTTTCCCTTCAGACATAAGAAATATATAACATGCTTCAAAATACCAGGAAAAGGCTTAAAAAGCGAAAACATAAGTGGAAAGTTAAAAGCTTTTTTGAAGCTGGCTTAGTTGGAAAAATTTCCTGTTTTTCTTACTAAAATAGTTTTCACTCACTCACTTGTAAGCAGGATGACGCGCAATCTGAGCTTAAAGTAAAAGCAACACATATCATACGCGTGGAGAGAAATACATACCTACCTACTTTGAGTCTGTCTATATCTTCCATCTTTTTGACTTGTTTCTGTCGCTATGAATAGAAAAGTAATAATGATGAGGAACGACTAGGCTTTCAAGTTGATTGGAAAAAATAAGTTGGTGAGTTAAGCATATATGAATATTATTTCATGTTCACTCAGGATCATATTTTCTTCTATGTACCTAGTAATCAAAAAGATTCCCTCGCCTCGTGCCTATCTCCAGAAAAAAAGGAAAAAGTTGTGGACTTTTTTTTTCTTAGAAAAACTGACAACTTCTATAACCCATCGTGTAGGTACCTACTTGTGAATTTGCACTCCCAAAAGTGTATATAAAGAAGCGAGAGTTTTTCAAGGCCACTTTACTCCTTGTAGATATCATGTCTGATAATCCAGTTATTTTTGGACGGTCTCCATTTTCACGGTCGTCAGCAGGAAAATCACAAGTTTTTGGATGACATCAAAATTAAACTGCGTGCTTTTTTACTGGAAAGTACAAAATTCTTATGCGACAGCGACAACTATCTTCTCACATCTATACTCCAGAAAATAATTCTATTTTACGTAGTTGAATAGTGCGAAAAAAAACTTTTTATGGCTTTTCTCATTCATGCATAACTGCTTTATAATGGAGTTTTAAAAAAAGTTTTCGGTGTAATCTAATAATTTTCGGTGTGGGGAGTGTAATATGGAAAATGCGCTGAGCTGAGCGCTTTATACGAGAAAAGAACGCAAAAATATGTTTGCAAAGCACTTTAATTGTGTGCTTTATTGGTGGCGGAGGTGAAGGATTAATTAAGTGGTGCTTAGGCGACTCCAATCCAGCACAGTAACTTTCGTCGTAGTTTACTGTGGTTTTTGCAATAACGATGCAATCTACAAAGGAACGGTACAGAAATATAGGGAGCAACAGTTTTTGCATGACACTAAAAATTATAATTAACGACGAAGTTTATAAGTAGTCTCCCTTGAAAATGGATTTATTTAAAAACTTTATATTAACGTTAGGTATGGTTTTCGAGGTAAATAATAATATTTGGACAAGATAAAACAGTATACCTAAAATATAGTCTTTTACGTCTTTTCCATTGGTGGCGGTAGCGTTGGATTTCCTTTTCCAAAGGAAGCGTGAGTACAGCTTCCTTGAGGTTTTTCAGTGTGAGGACCGCAAAACTCTCCAACTTAATTGAAAAAGAAGACGTTCATTTAATGCAGAAACATGCACAACGGCTTTCTCTTCCGCTTGTAAAGGAAAGTGAAGTAGCAAAACAAATAAATTATTCAAAAAGGTCGGAAACTGCTCGGAAATGAGGCTTCTGTGTGAATTTCCCATCAAAGGCAAACATAGTGAAACTGTGAGAGGTGAAGTAAATGCGCTTTTTTCACTAAATATTTGGGCTTGCAAAATTTATTTATTTTTTCTGTGCACTGTATTCCGCATTTCACTTTGGAACACAGGTATAGGTATACAGCAATATTGCGGCTTCAAGTTACAATTTCCAACTTCCAGCTATAAAAAGACACCAAGACAAAAGTCTGAGTCTCAAATGAGACCGTTATTGGTTTCGGTGTTTTGGCATGTATCGCTAAAAAATTCTCCACATTTTTCCAGACATTAAATTGAAAAGAAGAACTAGAAAAAAGGCAGCATGCAGTCAGGAATAAAGCCAGGTCCGATTTTCTTTTTCTTCCCTCATTTATCTGGAACATTTGTCATTGTATGGTAAAACCAGCGAGAGAAAGAAATTCCATAAATAATAGAAAACTTTTTTTTCTGGAGTTAAGCTCTCCGGTCCACGTCCATCCCAGCAATTTTATGGCGACTCAGAGATGCCAAAATGAAGGTGTATTATGCAGAGTGTTTGCATTTTTTTTAAAGAATGAAATAAACTTTTTTTCCGTACTTTTCACCATTTACATAGATTTTTTTTGTTTAGCGGTGGCAAGTTAAGCTGAATAATGTCAGGAGTGCAAGACAAGAGAAAGTGTAGGATATTCCTGGATTTTCCCTTCCTCTAAAGTAAACCACTTGCATGGAATTTTTTTCCAGTGCCTTGAATAAAATGATCTCTCTCTGCCTGTGTATCATTTTCCATTTATCTTGAGCTACAGCCCTTGTCCCACCGTGAATTGCAATGGATTCCTTTGAGTAAAAAAAATTTTTTTCAAGGAAAAAATCTGGGAAATGTGCCTTTTTGTCTTGTGAGTGGTGGAAGGAAGGCTCGAGGTAAAATATATTCAAGGTGCTTTAAAAGTCAATCGTTTCGCAGCTTACGATACGGTCCACCAACTTTCCCACACGAGTGAATCGCTATGCAAATACTTATATAAACCGGTTGAGGCTGGATATTGATAGACAAGTAAAGCGAAGGTGACAAGAAAAGCGGGTAAATTGTTCAAAAATGGAAGTGTTGACTTAAAAGTCAAGTTCCATTCTGTTTATTTTGCTAAGTCTGTGACCAGAAATAGAAAGTTTGCATGATTTTACCGTTTCTCACTTTACTTCAGACGGACGACGGACAGACTAACAAGTGCAGGAACTCGTAGACAAGCTGTTTCTTTTAAAGGAGTTTTAGGTTACAGACTGTTAAGTTTAGACACGTTGCTCAGCGGGAAGGAGATTTTTAGTAAAAGATAAAGCTTTCCGTAGGCAAACCGTTTTTCATTGCATTCCTTTGTAGGAGGAAGGAGGCTGGCTTTGTTCATGCAAATTTTTTAAGAGGAAGGAGTGGAGTAAGTGTCTTCATCTTCATGAAAAGATGTGTTTTCAATGGCCAAGCTAAGAAAGGGACCAGGCATAAGGTACGAAGTTGCACATAGTAAAAGCTCAAAGCTCTTTTCTCCTTTATGATTCTTCATCTTCTCGCTTTTACCTAAAGAATGCAGACTACATACATTTTCTATGAGATTTAGGATAATCTGAGCGTTTTCTATGGTAGATGTGGCCTTACCTTAAAACATATTTTTTTAAATGGAAGCGGTAAGGGACTGGATGTGGAATTCACTACGTGATTATTTATGACGCGAACCTATCTAAAAATAGTTTCGCAAAAAATAAAAATGAACGTGTTCACGGCTTTTAAATTTTGATTGGCTATCTTTATTTTCTGCTTCCAGATTCGCATGACATTTCGAAGAGATCCACATCCATCCGCAGACCAACACAGCACGGATAAGCCACCGGTATGCCGACCACGGAACCATCACGCTCCCGAACCTCCAATGCCACTTCCTACAGCAAGCAACTCAAACGGATCTCGTGGGGATCCTCAGGAAATTTGCTTGCAGGAACTGCCGAGGACTACCATCACAAATGCGGGGGGAGGAAATAGTCACCATCATCACCATCACAATTCCAACGGTGTTCCAGTTGGAATGCACGCAGTAGTCTCATATTCCCCTTCTTCCAGTGGTTACAGCTCCATCCGTTGCTCATCTGACAGCATCACATGCCCAAATTGCCCCCCTGTCCATTGCCACTCCACACAGTTTCCATACTTCACCAGTAACGGTGCAGTGGCAACTTCATGTGGAAGTGGCGCCATTGCTTGCAGCACTCAAACCATTTCAACTTCACCCCTCTCCAGTTGCTGTTATCACTGTCCAAGTGTAGCCAGCAATGGCAGCATTGGGTGCTCCTCTCCAATTGCGTCCTCCTCTTCCATTCTACCATCTTCACAGACGTCTCCCCCAGTGGTACCAGCCCTTCCTAGCTGCCCGTGCCACTCCTGCCACCAACACATTCACGGCTGCTGCATTCTCTTCCAACAAGGAAAGAAAAGTGGTGGACCCTCCATGGACTTCAAGTTCAAGTTCCAAGTTCCATCCACAATCAGAGAGGAGTCGGAGTCATACCAAAGTCAAAGGTCAAAGTCCATCACCTCATTCAAATCTCATCACAGCAATGCCTGACATCAACAATGTAGTCCCATGTAAGAAATGGGCACCGTGACCGTCAAGTATTGACTTTCCTCTCCCTACTTTACCTTCAAGAGTAAAAAAAGAATGATTACGATTGCCCTCCAAACTCATATTTGTACACGGGTACACTGTTAGCCAACATTCCATACTCAGCCTCGAAGGGTGGCGCACAATGCCCTACGTTCCTACGTGTCTATTTATCTTGGTTGATTGCGAATTGCAAAACACTGTCTGAGTATGGGTCACACGTACGTTCACGAGCCGCACACCCAATACACCACAAAAATGCAAGAACGTGCTCCCAATATTCCTCAAAGTGTGTAGCTAACCGAAAATTAAAATAGGTCTGCACAAAATAGTCTCTGCAGCCCAGCAAACAAAGTCCTCAGTTTCCGTCAAGTACTTTGTTTGAGCATCTGCAGAAAAAGATTTTCAGAAGGGAAACTTGTTTAGCACTGCTATGCCCTATACCTACTACCCACCAGGGTAACTCACGGAATCAGAAAGAGATGCGTTTTACCCAACTTTCTCTGGAAATTCGTAATACATCATCATTCGTCTAATCCTATATACCCTCTATCACAAAATTCCAAGTTGTTCGGTATCAATTTCAAGGTGAAGTGAAAATTCCTTGCTGTGAGAAGTGAGCTGTAAGCAGACTTCAGACGTATAGACAGTCTCACTGATGGATTTATTGTGCTGTGGGGATAGTGGTACTTTTAGTGGATATTCGATACTGCACGTGCGGATACCATATCCGATAAAATTATTTCTGTACTAGAACTACAGTAATGAGGTTGCCAACTAGTACTAAAAAGAAAAGAGTGCAAACAAAAAAACACTTTTTTCGCGCCAGAACTCCCAACAGATATACTGCCCAGTGTCTCATCAGCACCAACATGATCCCCGTCACCAGTCTCGATCTCAAATTTATCTTCTCAAAATAGCTACCCTGTAGGGATGAAAGTCTAGATTTCTACTTGAAGAATAGAGCCTTTTCAAGGTACTGTAATTAACACTGAACAATAGGCTTTCCACCCAAACAATGGTCTACAGTTTGCAAATAATTTTGTATCTGCAGGTCCATGAAATAGTGTATGGCATGAGATTGCGCAATTTTCAAAAAAAAATGTAGATGAGGTATTATCATACCCTCGTTTTCTTCTCATATTAATTCAGGATTAGAGTTTTCTAGAAACATCTATCCCTTTTTCATTAGAATCCACTTCAGAAAATCCTGGAAAAGTATTCTTTTGTGTACAATTCCCTCATCATACTTGCTCCATATCGTAGTGTAGCTAAGCTATAGCTGGAAAATGAATATATATCTTTTGTGTGATAAAATAAAAGGTATGGTGCTTGCTGTTTTGTAACCGTTCCTGTGTAACTGGTACATTTAAATAGCTCAGGAAATGAAAAGGATTTCGTACGGGTGCTCTATTTAAGTAGATTATGTAAGAAGTGTAATAATTTATTATGGCGCAATTCGCACTTGCAAAATACTATTGTAGTCAGCATGCCAAAAAAAAGTAGAGCGTTATTGTAAAATTCAGTGATGTAACAGATCGGTAAATTTGTACCATATTTACTAATGTCAAGCTGACATGTTTAATTTCTGCAATTAATTCCTGAAAATGATTAAGCGGTGTGCATATATGTATATGTAATGAAAAAGTTGTGAAAGTGGGACTGACTCTGACTGAACTGAAACTTAATCAAAATTATATGCCACAGCCATTCGTAAACATACTGCGGCTATGACTTACGTAAAAGGAAAAGTTTGAAAAAAAGTATAAAAGTGTAAGGAAGATAGGTACATAGTCCCATTTCGGTTGGGAAAATGGGAGCAATGTGGTGAAAATTTGGAATTGGTGCTTCTGTTAAACAAAATGTTAAATGAGGGGGAAGTGGGAAATTGCACAGCTGTGCAGATATAAATTTTAATGAACTTTCTCACATCACCCATTATCCTTCTAACAATACAAAAATAATGGTAGTGGTTGGTAGTCCTCAACAAAGAGTTTCCGAGTAAGCTGCAAGAAGAAGAGTAGTGAGAAAATATCGTAATTTCCCTTTACGTAATTTCTACGATTTTCACGAATTTAAATCATTTTAAATACATGTAAGGAGAGTGTCTGCTCTGTACTGCTCTGTACAATGTGGGAAACAACAAATATAGTAATTGGCTAATTGTAGGTAGGTTTATAGAACGGCCATTTTAGCAAAATTGCAAAATGTATTAATGTGAAAATTAACAAATATCGTACTAACTTTAACAGGGTATGTAACACCTGTAGGATAAGAGTATTCTATAAGAGCTGTAAATAATTCCGGGAAATTGCAGCTAAAAAAATATATTTTCATTCCTCCTGGCACATTCCTACTTCTTGTCTCTGTTCTCCCTTAAAAAGTTAAAACTGCTCTCGGCCAAATGAAAATTTCTACTTAACCCCTTTCTAAGCACATTCTCAGAGAAGATGGAAGATTGAACTTTTCCCTGCACCTGACGACCACCTAAATAAACACTCATTTTTTCGTACTAACCAAGAGCTTTTACATCAAATATATTTTGTATTGCGTCCGGAAACACTAAAGAAAGATTTTATTTTTACGTTTTTTATAAAAATGAGCTAAAGGTAGTAGATACCTACGTACTATGTTTATTTGTGAAATAGATATTGGATGGGAAGGGAACACTTCCCTTCCTTTTACGGAAGGGAAGTGTATCCGGCAACAAAAACAACACAAATATCATCATTATTGTTACACAGTTCATATTTGTACTCGATGCTCATTGTCGTCAGCAAAAAAAAGGATTCGGAAATGATATGGTTCTAGGGTTCGTGTGATGTTGTTGTTCGTAAGTATCTATAAATATGTGTATTACTCTGTAGTGATACAGTGAAAGTTGATAAGGTTGACAAGGTTGAGTCTGCACATATGAATTCAATCTGGGTGAAATTTTACTATAATGTTATTATATTATATTATGTACCTATCTATATAACTTTCCAACTTCCAAAGATTTCTTTGCTTATCGTGAAATGGTGATCTGAATCTGTATGAAAAATAAACTTTGTCGTTTTAAAAATATATCGGAATTCAAATTAAAAAGAGGACTTCTTTCGCATACTTATTAAATTGCATGTAAAATGGGTCAAACTTTCAAAAAGTCAAAGTTGGAGGCTGAGAGGACGGGAAATAATGATTACCTACTACTACTACGGCTACACACGATATGATCATGGGAAAATATTATCCCTTTGAGATTTATACTAAAAAGGTAAGTGAGAAGGGGGGGATATGGGAAATGTGCACTCTGTAAACGAGGGGAAAGGTGAGATAAAACGAAGAGCAAGCTCAAAGAAAATATTTCTAGGTATGGCATTACAAAAAAAGGAAAGTGACGCGTTGTAAATGCGCTTTTGTAGTGAAAGTTGAGATAAAGGCGCTTTTCCTTTTAAGCTCTCCAGTATTAAAGTGCAAAACTTCAAAGGTGAGTCTGCACGGTTTCGTTTGAAAGGGATACCGTTAAAGTTCCGCATGCAAAAGGAAAAGCGAAACAACTTAAAAATATTTAAGAGTTACATTCCTTTAGGATTAGATACAGTATTCTGCGGAATTGGGGAGGGAAGGGAGTACATAATAAAATCAACTTTTAATGGAAAAACATCACCACAGAAATTCTACCTACTCGGATATTGGAATGGAGACCACTTTGGAAGTTAAAAAACGCGTGTTGTACAGATAGCACACATTTTATTAGCAGACTTATCCTCAATGGCAGCTGAGGATGTAGTAAAAAGTTATTAAAGAAGCTCTCACTTTTACAAAAGAAACTCAATTATCTTTTTTTAAAGAAAAACCGCGGTGGGGGAGAAGCAAGCTAATAAAGTTTTCATTACATTAGCATAATCCATCATCTCTTTAGCAGCCGCTATGCTTTCTGTAGCCACTCTTGAGCAGAGCGCTATAACTTCCTTTATTAAAAATGTTATCTTCGCAACAGCCGCTAATTTTCATAATTTTTTGTACAATTTGTAGATCAAATACTTTTACAGTCGTTCACTGATAGTGAGTCACTGGGTTAATATACATCATAGATGGATGTGACACACAGTCAAGCACAACAACAATTTCATGAATATGGTATCTCTTTTAATATACACATACTAAAATCACTCTTTGATTTTAGCGACGTCGAAACTTGGGCTAGTTAAAATGTGATTGCAAACTTCAAAAAGAGAGAGTAAAAAGCCGTTTAAAATTTGTAATTTTGGTATCTTTCCAAAAAAATTTGATTAGGCAAACTCAAAATCACCTGTCTCTTCTGATAAAAAAAATAATATAAAAGTCTGTGGAATTACAACCCGAATCTGAGCATTGGAATAAGATACACGGAAGTCATTTATCATTTCCAAATTATCATCAGCTGGCACCCTTGTAAAGAGATTTAATGATGAAAGTCCTAAGCACACCTACCTGCTCATCAATCAAGGATTTATGCTTGATATTTGACGGTGAAGGTGAAATTTTTGCATTGTCTACTCTGCTCAGAGCCAATTCCAATTGTTCGCAATTTCATTGTGAGCTATGATTTGTACACTAAAATCGGAGCTAAATTAATGGCCTTGGTCGTGACTTTGAGTTGACTCACAGCAAAGAAAATCCATTTGAAATGGTGCGTTGTAAAATTGGAAAAGTAAATGTTCTTTTCTTTTTAAAAAAATTTTTGAAACGGACTATTAGCCAACAAGATACATAGTTTCAATTTCTGAGTCTTCATTATACCTTAATAGAACATTTAGTCTAATGGAAATCGCTTTGTAAATACATCCATATTCCCATTTACGTTGAAAATAGTAAATTCATCGCTTCTCAAACACAATTCTGTTCTCTGTCGCTTTTATCTTGGAATTGTGTCATCTTTTTTAGTAATTGAAAGCAGAGATCTATTTCAGCATTCTTTTTAACCTCATATTTGGAAGTAGACTATAGAAGTTAAAGTAAGGCCTAATGGAAATGGAGTCTTTTTCACTAGAATTTTCCCCAGAACAAAATCAAACCGCATCAGAGAACAGTGCAATTCTTTAGTAAACATTTTGATGTAAGATATGGAAAAGAAAACATGCGAATTTTTGCAAGGGGCCCTGAAAGCTTGCTTTCTTTCGTGGAGTTCCAATTCAGAGAAAAGTTAACACTGAAAGATGATTTTCGTATTTGGCTCGATATAGCATATCATGTAATAACGTGGAAAATAGGTACGACCTGGAGGCTGTCGCTAAAATGAAAGATTTCACATACCAATTTGGCATTTCCGTCTACGTTTGGCACATACCGAGACATGATAAGGCACTGACTTTCTCTGAAATCAGCTAAATACGGCGGGCACGATGAAGCGGGAAACGGGAGATTAAAAGGAAAATTAAACGTTGACATTTCTACCTAGTGAGAGAAATATTGCATTCCCTTGAATTGCCAGGCATTGTTGTCTTTTCGTAGAACACAACGTTTCCAATTACTTCCGACAAAGTAATAAAAAATATTTGAAAGCATAGGTGTGTACGTACGCCAAAGTCAATCTTTTTTATGGACGATAGAACAGACAATGTCTACCAGAAAAAACAATGCTTACATACAGCCCAAACCTCAGATCTCATAACATAAGTTGGCCCTCCTCTCGCTCCAGATTGCAAAATTGAATCGGTTCAGTTTTGAACCACTTTAAGTTATAGGAGTGGGAAGGCCCCAAGCTCAAGACATTGACCATCAAATTCCAATCACGGCTACTTTCCTCTCTACGATTTTCTTTTGAGGGTACTCCCTTTGAAGGTATTTTTGTGCTCTTCTGGAAAACGAACAAAAGAAAGTGGTAAATATTTTTTCATGTGTATGTCTTCGTGCGAAATTGAGAAAATGTTTCCTATACCGGATTCGTTTGAAGTGCTGATAGTACAAAGACTACTTAGGCAATTTAGTTGTCGCTATCCTAAGAAATCCTTAACAGATGGGGGAATGCGGAATGTGAAATAGATTACGCAGAATTTCAACAAAGAAAAAATGTAACAGGTTGCAATTTGCAGTGTTATGGAAGTGAAAGTTTCCATTAGGTTATCTACACGTGGTAATGCTTACGTAATATATGAAAGTGTGGGAGAAGCTCCTCCAAATAGTTATTTCGTGAAATCTATCAAAATTGGTGCATTATTGTAATTAAATACGTATTACAGTTTTTCATTTTAGCGTGCTTGCTCCCCGCAACTTTTTACCTTTAACAAATAAATTTGATGCCTGTTTGACGTAGGCGAAGTCATTATAGAAAGTCAAACTTCCGCTTAACCTATAGGGACCTATTTTTGCAGACTTACAAAATACTTTTGTATTTTTTGCTCCTTGCTGCGAATTCCTTATTGCTTTTATTTTCGCTGATAAGCTGAGAATAAAAAAGCTATAATGAGACGGCGCCTACACATGCAAGATAAAAAATGCCAGGATGCTTCTGGATTGCATAATAGACCTGGCTTGGGTTGCGAAATTATTCTCAGCACGTAGAATACAAAACGCTATCATACCAATACTAGTATGCCTTAAAATGTTGATTACATTTTTACAAAAAATATATCGAATTCCATGTCTTCTGGCTTCTTGCACGGCACGGCGCATAGCTACTTATAACGGCCATAGCTCATACCTTAGCAAAATATTTTATAATTTAATATTAGATACCTGGAAAATGGTGCACATTTCCTGCCAGCTTTTGCTCCAACACTTCCTCCTATTTGCATATATTGTTACCTTCTCCAGATTTCAGAATTTCAGATCCACCTCTCTTTTAGGTACTTTCTTCTATGTATGCCTACCATGTGCGATCTTTTTCCATGAGAATTGAAAGAAACCAATATCAATAGGCTTACGGCTTATCGCTTCTTCCTCCTCCGAGAGCACGTGCATGGACCAAATGTCGTAAAGAATGAATTTTAAGCTGGCTCCTTGTTCATTTCGCATAGAAATTCCATTTTTAAAGAAAAATCTTTTTCTTACGGTTATAGCCTTAGCTAAGGCGTCTACATAAAATTCAGGCATTTAGAATGCGGAGTCCATTTGTTCCATTTCCTCTGCCTGAAAAGGAAGAAAAAATCCTTTTCCTGGAAATGGCTTAAAAATGCAAGATTGCGAAATAATAAGATTCTTCCTTTCCTTTATTCCATGTAGTAATCGTATTCTCTTTCGTTTGTGGCTATGTACCCTATACTTTTTTTAAAAAAGTAGAAGTTTATTTACAGCTCCGATATTGCGAAATACCAAACTACGTTGTAAGCCGAGATCTTTGCAAAAAAAGGAAGTCCCAGCAATGTATTTTTTCCAGGGTTTTATGTGACCCTCTGTACCGCAAACATAAAATTATATGACCACACTACAAACTGAAACGGCATACTTTGCAAAAAAAATCTCAAGAAAAATGTACATAAAAATGTCCTGAAAAATGATAGGATATCAAGGTAAAGCGAGTAGCAGTGAATAGTGAATGGCATTTCTACATATTTTTGCCACTGTTATGTGGATGCCTAAGCTAGTTTAAAATACATAGGAAATGTGGAATGGGAAGTGATTTTCGTTTTTTTGAGGGAATAGTGCCTGTAAACTTTTTTTTGCAACGTGATATTATTCGCAGAAAGCTTCCGTCTCTCTTTTTTTTATTTTTTCACCTTCAGTGTGTGACCTAAATAATGAAACTTTATGAGCTGAGCCCCATCCAGTTTGGCTCAACACGTACTGATATGGATATGAGGATAGAAGTAATAACAAAAATATTTTCCTTTTCTTCATGTTTATTCCGCTTCTTATGACGAAAGCCACTCTCGTGAAAATTTCCAGGATTGTGTAATGTCCCGTTAATTAATCCCCTTGAATTTTTTGCATGAAGTACAGCATACTATAAGAAATGGGCTATATTTATTTAGGTATATTACACTACACTACAGGAAATGAGCATATGCAAAAACAGTATTTTGTTGTTGGGAAAGGTAGCGGGCATGTACGCAGCATATGTACCAGTAGCAGTACCAGCTGCCTAAAAATAATTTTCCAAGTATAAAATTAGCTTTGCCAATAATTCAGTCGGGATGAAAAGAAATAGCTCAATTTTTATTAGTTTGTCATTTCTATTAATATTCTGGATTGGTCAATATCAAAAGAAAATTTATTCATATTATGGAGCCCTCTCATCTCGTATGAAAATTACTTTTTTCTCAAATGGCTTCGCCGTACTATTTTGTGGAAAAGGGAAAGGGAGTGTAAGCAAGCATATTTTGTATTATGCAATACTAATGCGTATTCGGTCGAAGTAAAAGAGGAATAAACGAATGCAGCATGGACATGAGCATTGATTGAACTGAAGTGAGCAGAGAAAGATGTGGAAAACAGATAATGGAATTAATTTTATGGAGTAGCCCTCCGAGAAGGGGGAGGACCTCTAGCCATTAGTAAACCGTCATCCAAGAAAAACTGCCCATGTAAAAAGCTTTATTTAAAAAAGCTTCTTGTTATCGGTCTAAATAGCTGCTTTCACGAAATTAAAGTTAACTTTGCTTTTATTTCTACCGGATCTACTCTAATATTCATGGAAAAATATTTTTAGGTAATGAATTTTTACACTACGGTCCATTCCCTTTGTATACATGGCCATTACTACAAAATTTATTGAGTGCTGTTACCATTAAACTGCGTCATTTTTAGATTACACAATAAATAAAGGGAGTATGGGAATAGCGAGGAGCTTCTCCAGAAAAGGAAGATCATTTTCCTCATGAGTTCAGCTCCCTCTCTTTCTCTCTCGGGCTCTCTTTTTCCCTGCTTTAGGTGCTTTTTGCTAATGTATGATAAACGAAATTGGTTAGCTGTAAATAAGAAAAAAAGCAGATTTCTATTTAGTACTTTTATTTTCCTCCACATATTTTTCCGTTCCACATATGTAGCTCCCCGCTGTGGCCGAAACCCACACACAGTCAAGAGGAAAATTGATAGACATCTCCAATTTATTTCCATTTTCTCTATTTTCCCTTAAAACACCGTATGCATCTCACAACAAAAAAATAAAATGGCACATCTGTCTGCTCATGAGTACGAGACAGATTTCTCTACCTAATAAAAACCCATTATTTGAAGTTTTTTTTCCGTAAGTACAAACTACATAACATTCTTTACTGGGAAAGATTCGAGATAGCTTTAAGTGCCCCGAGTGGTGTGCTGTGTAGCACCATCCGTCTTTTTTTTTCTTCTCCCTGGGCCCTACTTTTTGTAAGACAAACTTCCTGCTTCAACTTCATCACTTGGCTATTTTTCCAAAACTTTATTTTTAAAGTGACGCAGGCAGACACGGTTCTCGTTCTCAGTCGGTCTCTACTCTCTACAGCTGCTTTGTATGTACCCTTTATGTCATTCCGGTCATTACTCAACCTCATTCCTTTCTGAGGTTTTCCACTATCCAGTGTGTTGCGGTTGAAAAAAATTATCATTCTATCAAATGCACTCCTTCTAAGTTCTTAAAAATATAGGCTAAATATATCCGAAAACGGAAGCTCCTTGAAATGAGCATGTTTAGAAAAAAAATTCTTTGTGGTTGGCCAGTACTCATTTTTTTTACTATTCACTCTTCCCTCTGATTTTTTTGTTTCTTTTTAGAGCACCACAAGATTATTTTCTGTTGATAGGACTGTGGCTTTCCGATTTTACTTTTGGGCTGTTCAACTTCACTGAACTGTGCTGATTTCCCCATTCAAAATTAATTTTTCTTCGCTCTACTTGATCCAATTCTCACTTTCAGAGGGTCTAGGTCCATTTCCATCTCCATCTGCGTGTGGAAAATCTGTGAAATGAAATGATTCATTGTTTAGCATCAGCAACATAAGCATCAACTGCTTGTCCATTTGTCCGTGAGCATATCAATTCTCAACACATGTTTTGTCTTCTGCCAGTCTGCTACCCTCATTCCTCATCCATTCATATTCCTCCCTACTTTTGGCTAGCTGGTCTACTCCACTTCCACTTCCACCACCATCTCCATTCTCCAACTACTGAATTCACCGGGCAGGAGATATTAATCAGAGTGAGGTTGAAATTGAGAGAGGGAATCCCTTCTCTTCTCTCCGAAACCTGCACCCTACGCGTATTATACTACTGCACAAAGGTGATTTATCGTGTTTTTCCTGGATAGTGCCGTTGACTTAGTCAGAAATCATAGGGAAAAAAATTCTCACTTTTTTTCTCTCTCCTTCCTTCCTTCCTTCCAACTAATGCAATATTCATATCTTCCCTCGCCGACTCCAACAAACTCTGATAGCAACTCAAATTTTCCACTTTGCCTTATTGGAAAATAAATGGTTTTACTCATTCACCCCTTACAAACTTTTCTTTTTTTAGATAGGAAAAGCACACAGTTTTATTTTCTAATAAACTTATAAAATATATATTGTACCCTCCTAGGGTGCAGAATTATTATGATGTATTGGCCCATCCTCTTCTTACCACTAGACAAAGTCCAATTTTCATATTAGGAAAGAGCTAAGAAGACAGACAATACGTTACGCAATGTCAGCCAACACACATTCCCAGCATTGCCTACCCTCGCATTTTTTTTACATTATATGCTGTACAGCACACAGCTCCACCGTCTCCATATTACCTCTTTGCAATAATGAATGTAGACGAAAGCCCCTCATCATTTGATTACACATTTTTCCCTGGAATACATTCCTATTCCTACTTATTCGCTCTTCTATCTTTTAGGCACAGCCTGGAATTTATTTTCATTTTTTCTCTTTTTTCAATAGATCCTGTTCTCCTCCACTTCCATCCTTTTCCACTCAATCTGAAAAAGTTTTTTTATAAACACATCAAAGCTGCTGAGTCTGTTTTTTTCCAGAGGATCTTTTTGAACTTCCATCCCAACAAAAGGAGAAGAATGCTCTGCTTTGATCATGATAATAGTCGTGATCACTTACTTGTAGTTTTTTTAGCGGTGCGCTATGGGTATGGTGTGTGGAGACATTACATTTACGCAAAGGCAGATAAAAAATTTTGTTGAGTAAAACACGCTTCCCAAATAAAAGTGGATGGGCTGTGGAGAAGTAGTGAGATTTGGATTGGATGTTGGATGGGATGCGGATCTTTCAACTTCTCCCTGAGCTTTGTGCGCCCTGAGCTCTTACTTTTCGAGCTAGTTTTTCCTAAAAATACTGGTATGGTCTTAAGGCCGTGCGGAAATGAGTATAGTGTATGAATGGCAAGTTTTCCTGTCTTTTGTCGAGCCCATTACACAGGAAAGACGGAAACATGGAGGCCGAATGACGGCAACGGTGACTTTAGTTGCTACTCTCTCCTTTTGTGCTCCCTATTTCCCATAATAAATAAAAATGAATGACTGAAAAAATACATTTCTTTTTACCTTCTTCAATTGAATTTTTTTGGACCTGTATCCGCTTTTTTAACTCAATGTCAAATCCTGCCTTTAAATTTTTGTGAAGGAGGCTGGGCAAAATGAATGATACATATTTTCTGTTTGTTGATGGATGGTTCAAGTTCACGAGAAATTCTCTTCGAGTCCTCCCATTAAAGAGAAACTACTTCCTTTTTAAAAACGGGAAACCAGTGGAAAATGCTACATTCAGCTGGAAATGAGCAGAATATAAGCTTGTGACGTGGTTTTCCAATAATCTCTTTTTACGATAATTTCCAACCACTTTTTTCCTCCTTTCTCAAGTTGTCAAAGAACAAGTTCTTTTTACACTATTATTACACTGCATTTATGACATTGCTCTCTCCCTCTCTCCATTTTTATTACTTCTTCATTGTGTACTGCGAGAATAAGAAAAAAGGGAGCAAAATTGTATAAAAATATTTTGTTCCTATTCAACCCTCCCAGCACACAAAAAAGAAAGAAAACGGAAAACAACTAAAAAAAGAGTTCTTTTTTTGTGTTCAGAAGGGAAAGAGATAATCATAAAGATTGGAGTGAAATACAGCTTTCTACTTAGAGGGACATAAATGGCATTTATATTTGTTAGAAGAAACCCTCACGGGTTAATTTTTTCCTACCCTTCACGTAAAAATGCATTTTAACTTCAGGCAGTACTCATCGCCCGTATATAGTGCGTGCACATGGAAGAGAGGAGATGGAAAAAGTTATCAGACTTCCCTAATTCATTACCACTTTTTTTAGTTTTGGAGTGCGTACGCACACAAAAAAACAGCTAGACATTGAGTGAAACGATGACGTTGACAGTACAATGTGGGGATTATATGGTTAGAGCTAAAGCCAGAGCGTAAAAGAGAGAAGAAAAAACGTTTCACTGTTGCGTAAGGGAAAATTATAAGCGGTGCGTTTCTCCAAATGGCTAGGAAAGGGTCGTAAATTGTGATCTCAGTCGGAGTTGGAGTCACAGCAGGACGGATTTTACAAACGAGAACACTGTAACAGTTGTAGAAAGCAAGTCTTTTCTGGCTCCAGCTCCGTTACACTGTCTTAAGCCTGAGAATTGGATACCGTACTTTTTTTTGGCTTTGGATCAGTCACTCATTCTTCCTTTCCCTTCACTTGTTTTGATGTTATGGTAGGCACCCAAAATATAATATTAGAGCGTGTATTTTTTGGGCATGCTAAACCGTTTTTAGCCCCAACTGCTAAACTGGAGATGCATGAAAGCACACTTTTACGACTTCCCATTACATCTACATTTTGCTTATGGCCTATTACGTAATGGAAATGACAATGAGGATGAGGAAGTGAACCCGTGACAAAACTATGAACAAAATATATTTTTTTTCTATTTACTTATTCATGTAGTTTTACCATAAGCTAAAAAAAATTCTCCTTTGGGATCCTCATTCCTCTCCTATCCGTCTAGCCACATATTCCACTGCTGGCGCAAATAAACATATATTAACAATGGCATAAATAACTTAAAGGATACTCAGCCTCGACGGATGGGGTATCTTTTTTTTGGCATTCCCGATAAATATGAAAAGAGTCGGAGACATGTGTCTCCGTCTGGGTGATTCCTTCAATCATTGCTTTTGCTACTGTGAAAAAATATGTGAAATTGTCTCATCTTCCGTTTCATTTACTCACTTTGGGATCTTCTCGGGCACGTACTGCCATAGTAGTAATAGTAGTACCCATATGCATCCTAACTGCGGTGGCACACGCTACCAAAAATGCATATATATTCTCTCCCTTGCCATACCCATTCTTTTTTTTCTGGCTCTATTGTGAAAACTAACAACCCCACACTAGTATAAAAAGTTTTTTTGTTGGCTCATCTTTTGTACGCAGACAATAAAATGTGCTCCGGTCCCTTCCAACTTTGAATTTGTAGAGATTACTCTCCTTTTTCTCTCCGTTCTGTACTACAAAGTACAATATATCCTTCATCATCGTCATCATTACCGTTTTGGTGTACGCATCTGCACATGGAATGTATATATATGCACGCGTTTCATTCATTCTTCCTCTCAATTTTTCCTCACTCTCCCAGAGTATGAAGATGCATTGCTTGGAGCTCTGAAAAAAATACGCATTTTTATCCCTTTGAATTAGGATTTTTTTTTGTTGTTCAGTTAGGACTTGGGACTCGGCAGTGCAACTGCAAACAAAAAAAGTTTATTTTTATTTCCGTGGAGTATACCAACTGGAAGTGCGTTGAGGGAAGGAGAAAACAAATAAAGAGTTGTGAG
>JAHZND010000990.1:0-17607 GCA_027744115.1 Acrocyrtus sp. NNG-2020
TCATTTCTTTCCAACAACCAGAAACAATCATATTTTCACACTACTCGAAAAGAAATAAAATGAACAATATTGCTTGTGAAGATATTAACGGCTGAAGCCTGCCGTGGCGTGAGCAGAAATTTATTGGCAGTTTTTTTTTAAACGGGATTTTAGTAAGTTAACGGTGACCATTGTCTTTGGTCGATTGGTTAAAATTCAAATTTTTAACAGTACATTCAACGATAAGTCATCGTGGCTAATTTTGATACAAGCATTTCCAGGCGCCAAAATTTTTCCAATTAATTTAACATCCACTCAAGTTTGAATTTGAAAAGTGACCATTTTTAAGCAGCACTGTAATTGCAGGGATGAACAAAGGCCGAAGTGTAGCCACGTGAAAAGGTAGTGGAAGTGTAGGTAGGTACCGTACCGTATATCTGCGTGCGTAGTGTGCAATTGTGCAGTATGAATGAGCCACGAACATGAGCGAGCATGGGCAAGATATAGTAAACAGTAAACAAAGATCGAGATATTCTGCATCTGCAATGCATGCACATGCTGTCAAATCAAGTCAAAAAGCAAACAAAATAAGACTTCAGCAGGAAAAGAAAAGTGACCGGTAACAAAACGCATAATAAAAAACGGTTTTGGCTTTGCATTGCCTGTTGCTTGATTGCTCCATTTTCTTTTTGCATCCAGGAATAGAAGCAAACAGGTCAAGAAATACAAAGAAAGTTGTAAGGGGACCCGTTCAGTATTTGTTAAATTGAGGTGCTAAACGCGAACTGTTTAAAGCTCTATAAATCGAATTTATAGGGAAAATGTAGTATAATTGTGTACAGAAAATAAAATTAAAGCAAAAATTAGTTGAACAAGAACAAAATAGCAAAATAGGGAAGTAATATTGTAGCAAAGATCGGAGAATTACAAAAAAAACAAACGTGAATTTATCTGCTTCTGTAATTGCTTGAGAAATTAAATACTAAATATTCAATATCCCCTCCCTCGGTTTGCTCTTTTAATTCAATATGAACTCGTCAATCGTTTCAACGCCCTTATCGTCAATCGACAATTATGCCTCACCCGTTCCTGCTCGCCGAACCCTGGACCAACTGGAAGGGACTCCTGTGGGCGACCGAGACAAGGGTTCGAAAATTCAGCTTTGCTTTGAGCTGCGGAAAAAGGAAATTTCTACCCAGAGAGCTTCAAAAAAGTAAGGAAGCTGAAAATTACGGAGCGTTTTGTTCTATGTCTGTATTCTGTATAGGTATGTATGTAATTATATTTTGTTCACCAGTTACTAACTATTTTGTGTTTCCCTTGCCTTGTTTTGCAGGATATATAAGCTTCTACTAGAAGTTGCTGTACTACATCTAAAAAATCTTCCTAAACCAAGAGAAGGAAGAGGAAAACAAGAACAGACCTTTGTAAAGATTGAAATGGGAGAAGTAATTCATTCTACAGAGCTGAAACGGAGCAGCGAAAGCGAGGCGAAGGTGGACATGAATTTTATGGAAGTGTTCGAGTTTCCGTTGGAGAAAGCTCAAGACCTGGAAGGAAAGCGACTTGAGCTACTTGTCTGTGATAAGAAGATGACCAGAAATGCGACAATTTTTGGCAAGACTGAAATCACCGGTTTAGAAAGCATTAAGATTAATAAACCTGTTTGTAAATGGTTTAATCTTTCTGGAAATGGGCATAAAGTTAAGCATGATCTTAACCAGATCTTCTCAGAGTGATAATTGAGATGACTGACTACAACGAATCAATCTTCGACGAACTCACTGTTAGTGTTAAGCCAGTTTTTTACGATAATACATACATATATTATATCTAGATACTAGATAGATATGTATATTGGTAATATAATCATGTTACATTTTAAAATACATAAATCAAATAAAATATTGTATCAATAGACCCGTATTGATATTATTATTAAAATCGCCGTAAGGTATTCATTCTCTTGTCTAAAAGTGATTATAAGCATTTCAACTGAATACTCAGTAGTTATCGCTGTTTTCCAAAAAAAATTCTTTGTTTATACGGTTAGTAAATATGACCTATCTCAGCACAAGTAGCATTCGACGGAACACGGGTGCATGAATGTCAACTTACACAAGTTAACCATAAGTTAAAAGTCCTATTAATTATTTGCATAGTGTATAACTGCATATTATAATTATAACTTTAACAGAAATATACAGTAGTGGTATTTTGGGCCCTGTGGGCAGTAGTTGAGCAATTGGTAGCTGACATGTTGCTATAAGAAGTATTTTGAATTGCATTTTTATGGAGTTATGATGTTGCATTTTGCATCTAGACATGTATTTGGTATTTACTTATAGTTAGTAATTAGTAGCCCACCTGTAAGAAAATAAATATGTCATGAATTTTATTCCTCAGGATGGAGTTTATTCCTTTAGCATTTGGTTTGGTTTCATTTGACACTTAAATACTGACATATGTAGGTAAGGTCCTACCTACGAATGATTTACTTTACTTCAATCGAGATACATACATAAGCAAAAATACATAAGCAGATCATGTGCAATTGTATAATATATTTTTATATATATTTACATTAATAGTATAATAAACACCCTACTCAATTAATAAATATCGATATAACCTAACGACGGGAGAAAGACATTGCGTTTTAAATGTATCTTATAAAAATCATCACACAACTTCTTCCATAGTAAGTTCAAAGCTATCCTCTTCAGGCCCTAAAAGGCTTTCAACGTCATAAAACGAAGCATGAATCATTATAAGAAAGCATGACGCTCCCAGCACCCAAAAAATTGCAGCACCTGCTCCACAGATCCATAGAACTGGCATATTACAAAGGCCAACAAGACTGTATTGTTGAGCTAATGTGAGCTCTCGTCCAAAAATTGTCAACTTCCTGCCAGTATTCCGCATCAAAACCCAGTAACACACCCCAAGTGACGCAAAAACAGCGAAAAGCAACAGAGGGCTTGTTATCCTGAATAACGTTAAATAATAAATAAATACATATTTTAGGAGTTAGTTTAACCAAAACAATGTTTCTTTTAAGATACGAACTTGACAATAAAATGCTTGGTATTCAACACTTACAGGCAGTATATAAACAATCCAATGAAGACGAATAAATAGTTGCTTTGAAAGTATTCAATGTTTTTGACCACTCGTCGTGGCAAGCGCTGGGCAGATAGTGGTTGCTTAAATCTACTCGTGGCAAAAAATGTCGACCAGGGGCGGATAGCTTCCCTCCGTTTTTGATACCATTCCTGTACCACTTGTTTCGACATCTGAACTTTGAGTAAACCCGCAATATTGCCATCATTCCTTAAAAATTAAAATTAACATTATAAATAGGATAAAGATTGATAACTCAAAGAACTGATAAAAGGCAGGTAGGTAATTTTACATACGGCAGCTTAAATCCTTGGAAGACTGTAGGGATTGATCCCCCTTGTGCTTGGATGTCACCATCTAGCTTCATTTTGTGTGCTTCGAGTCTCGAGTGCAGTTTCCTCTGAAAAGGTTAACGGAAGGTCGGCCGCTGCTGACGTGAGATTAGATTATTCAAAGTTAAATGAATACTAACGGTTGGGATCAGATCAGTTTCCAAATGTAGGTGTCAGCTAAGCTACGATACGAATAAAAACAACAGGCAATATCTTATCATGACACGGTCACTACTTAATTGTGACAGGTATATTGTAGCTGTATAAAGGACTAGGACTGTAACTTCTCCTCCAATCCAATTCTTTCGACAATTGACAATTGATGAGAAAGGGAGAACGGAATGGTGCAAACTAAAGGTTACATTGAAATTGAAGAAACCAAAACAGCAATGTCAACTTATTAGTTTACCTTTTGATCATAACACTAAAGCTAAAGTCTAAACAAGTATTAACTGTAACTATAACTACATTGTAATTTGCTAAATATAATTTTAAATTTTCTTCTTACTTCTTTTGATCGTCGAAACTCGTATTGTCTTCCACGTATATGCACATCACCTCAGGAAAAGGTTCCTCCTCACTCAGCTGGGCTGTTGACGTGTCGGAATCGGAAGTCTCCCGTTTATTTAAAATTTTGTTTTCCCACTGGAATGTCTGGGGCAATAAGCGAATTTGAATATCATTTACAGAAGCTGCTACCGAATTCCAATTCAACTGCTTTATTAGTGCTCGCTCGGGCTCTTCTATCCTTCGTTCTAAAGTTGTAAGCTAACTTCTAAAACCATGTGTCCTGTCCAGTGCTAGTAAGTAAATGCACTATCCATCCAATTCAATCCAGCAAGGCAAGTAGCTGCTTTGCATCTGCACTGCAGTACTTTCTGTACTGCAAGAAAAGGGTGAAGGGTACTCTTTTCTTTACTCACTACCCGCGGTGCATTGCATAGAAATATTTCAAGTACCAGCCAGCTGATGGTGTAAGGGTACTCTCAGCTGATTATCCTGTGAATGAAGTTATTAACTTCAAATTAACTTCTAGCCAGCGGAGCGGACTGCAACAGGAAGCTTTTTAAATTTTAGATGATTGATAGTTAGTAGCAGTTAGCGGTTAGCAGGATTAGCTTTGAAAACAGTTTACATATTATGAAGGGTTAATGGGAATTATTATTTTCTCACCTTCCCGTTGCCGTGAATTTGATTTGGCGATATTACGAGGATTTATAACATTCTCAACTAAACTAGGTATTGAATTCATTATTTAAATGTGGACTGTAGTTTCTTTCTATTACATGTCGATAAAATACTTTCGATTTTCAGGTATGTATAGAAATTGCAACTTGTTAAATTAATCAATAAATCTGAAATTCTGTTATTTAAGATGAGTTGAGTTTTTGGCAAATTTTCAGGAAGGTATTGTTATAATTCAGATTTTCTTTTCTCCATTCTAGCTTTTGCATAGGAAAATCTAGTCGTGAATCGCTAAGATGAGTTTAAACGCAAACGAATGGGTTCATGTAAGAAGTCCGTTTGTATACTGGGCACAAACGGAGAAGACAGTTAGCCTCCGAGTTGATATTCGTGACGCACAGGTATCATATTTATATAAGTATAACCTACGCAAATATTAACTTCATTTGTTCCCGTCGACTCGTCGATAAAGAATGACATTTCCTACGTTTGTACTTTACTACCCACTTACTACACTACTACTTTAAATGTGTTGAATTGGTCAATATTAAATGAGATCAGATCAGTGCATTTATTTTTTGTCATCTTCAGAGCCCGAAAATTTCAATCGAAACCTCGAAAGTAATTTTTCATTCTACTGGATTTGGAGCACAAGGGGAAAGCGAATATCACTTTGAGTTGCCCTTAGCACATGCAGTGGACACTGAGGTTGTTAAATACAATTACTATTCTTAGTAGTATGGACTACTTATTTTCTTTTAGTATGCCTACTTATTTACCCCGCCCGTCTATGTTTTTGTATTAGAGAAGCAGATATAGGGTTTCAGACCGTGATGTGGACATTTGGCTACTAAAGGCAGATCAAGGATGGTGGTCAAAAGTAACGACGGCTCAAAGAAAGCCGGTGTGGCTGAAGGTTAGTGTAGTTTATCAGTGTAGTATTTTATGGTACCACGCTGACAAACGCGTTGCTATTATTGGTAAAAGAAAGAAACAAGAAAAAAACTTAACGAATCAATTTTCTGCTGTTTCAGGTCGATTTTGACAGATGGAAGAGTCCTGACGATGATGATGAAGTCCCTGCTGATGTTATGCAAGATTTTCCGAATATCCTTGAAAAGGTTCAAAGAGAGGAGTATGGATATAAAGTAGAAAACTTGCGGAAGGTTTATTTATTCCTGTATAACATGTTCCAATTTGTCGGCTACTTATTTATTGTCGGAGTCCTTGCTGTACGGTACATGAGAGATGGAGATGGTACATAAGTATTTATAGAATGTAGATGATTGATACCAAATATTTCGATATCTATAATGACTTTTCCGTCTGACTTTTTAATATGTATGCGCGTATTTTTCAGACGCAACGAAGAAAGCGTTTCAGTTTGTGGGATTTGCGATTAGATACTGTCAAATTATGCAAATGCTGGAAATTATCCATCCATTAATGGGATTCACGAAAACAAACGTACCAGTTGCATTCTTACAGGTATTGTTATTTAATTATAAGTTTTACTATTGTATTTCGTTGTAATGCAACTAAATGTAATCCTTGCAGATAGGTACATTTACTGTAGCAGAAGATACTTTAATTGAAATTTTGCTACATATAGGTACTTGTGGAACACTGTCCGATTACGGTGACGCTGACTCTAAATTGCTACCGTCACAGTATCGCCTACCCCTGCCATAAAGTTTTGCTGGCGTGACAGTAGCAATCGGACAGTAGCTTCCCTGTCACGTGACTTACTGTCCCGATTTACTGTCAGCGTACGGTTTTTCTACAGTACAGTGCGATTTCCACAAGTACCTAATTATAGGTTTTACTATTGTATTTCGTTGTAATGCAACTAAATGTAATCCTTGCAGATAGGTACATTTACTGTAGCAGAAGATACTTTAATTGAAATTTTGCTACATGCATTAATTGTTAAAAATATACTTTATTTTACTGTGAAAATTTAGATAGGAGGACGAGCTCTTATATTATTTGGGATTGTGCAAGCAGAAGAGCGCCTTCATGGAGAACCAGCAGTTTTTTGGCTATTCTTCTTCTGGTCTTTAGCCGAGGTTTTCCGCTATCCCTTTTACATGTTGCAAATTTATGAGTTAAAAGTTTATATCGTGACTTGGGTGAGATACACAGCTTGGGTTGTGTTGTACCCTTTGGGAATAGTAAGCGAATGTGTGGTTATATTTTCGTAAGTTTAAAACATTACATTTTAAAAATTTAAAATTTATACACTTCGTGCCTGTTACCTATTTTCAATCAAACACCATTACCTGTATATCTATAACGTTACATGTGATTTTGCAATTCTTAAATTTAAATACTTAATAATTTATTTGTAGGGCAATAACGCATTTTGTCGAAACTGGCCGTTATTCCGTTGGCTTACCGAATGCATGGAACTTTACATTTTCTTTCCCGACAGTGATGAGACTATATTTATTGTTCGGAGTATTTCCAGGTTGGTCCTAATATGTATGTATATATGATCCTTGGTGTTTAGAAGTGGCATTTTCTTAAAAGCTTATTTTTTATTCCAGTCTCTTATGCACTAGTCTGCAACATGTGGCGCTCAAGAAATAAAGTTTTGGGGAAAACTCACATTTTGAAGCAAAAGTAGATTTTTATCCGGCTGAAGTTGGAATAACCAAAAACTTAAGCTAAGTTTTACTGGAGTTTGTCCTCGGTACAATGTTTATCGTATCACCTTTGTTTTCCTATAACGTATTTGTACAAATATCTTTAAATTTTACGATGATGCTAGTAATGCCAGCCAGTTATAATTAATTGAATTAACATTGCAGTTTTGGTTTGCAGAACTGTTAAACTTATACAGACTTATACAAGTTCGAAACTTATTCAATGTTAGCTTTAATAATAGCAGCTAAGATCAAAATAAAGTTAGCCAATGACAGACGTTAGTAAACAGAGAGTAATGTTTGTAGATAATCTACTTAAAATACATGTGGTATTTTTCTTTTTAATCCAAAGTATTCTGTTGTTATATACTCTATTGCTGAAAATGCAACAGGCTAAATTTACTCAACAACTTAAAGATCTTCGTTTTGTACTTACTAGTGTAAGAATGCATCTGGTATCTACTACTTCTAGCTATCAAGTCTTTTAGCTGTCACACCATTTATCCATTTTATCAATTAATCCTTTGTCTCAGAAATAGTGCATTTAAATTTAAAAAAATACATGAATATTATTGAAATATTGATAATAATGATTAGTGATTAAAAGTCAACATTTTACGAGATGTCAGTTTTAATTTAATGTAGTGATACTTTTACATATAAGCTTTTTATATTTTATTGCATAATATGTGGTAAATTGGTCTGGATATAGTTGCGTATTTGTTTGCACTCAGCTATCATATCATTTTCATCTCTCCATTGGACCTTTTCTCCCTTATCGTGCTCAGCTAGTGCTTCATATATATCATCGTTCTTTTTAAAATCATTTGGTTTACGGGGAAGTATGTGGATATGTACATGCTATATACAAATCAAATGTCCCGTCGGGCACTTTTGTTTAGAAAAATTACTAAATCTTTATATACTTATGAATTCGAAATTGATATACCTCAATCGTTTGCCCAGCATCTTTTCCATCTTGTATCGCAATAGTCGAAGATGACGTTTCGTACATATTCTCCAAAACTATTTGAACTTTTTGAACTAAACGAAACAAATCGCTAACTTCTGCTGCGGATAAATCACACAGCTTCTTGGAAGCGTTTTTGGAGGAAACAAGAACATCTGCAAAGATTCAGATAACTAATCATTTTGTCAGATTTACTAGCAAAAGTTTGATTGTGTTTTATATTATTAGTTTTACATACGGCCAGGAACAACACATTTTTTGTTGACGAATGCCCTGGCATGACTGCTTTCGAGAAAAACTTTATTGTAATTCACTGAAACATGTCCAAATGGAAAAGTTTCCGAATCTTTAGTTTCATCTGGAATTATGAGTTTCCCATAACCCTCTGCGTACAAATCTGATCGACAGTGTTGAATCACAGGCATCTTTTTCCGAACTGAAGCGATCAGGTTCAAATCTATTTCAGCAGTAATTATTCCAACGTCTTCACCACCATCTGCCAAGACCTTTCCCCATGGATCAACGATCTAACCAAAGAAAGGCCCTGTTTATATAATGGATCTGCTTTTAATATAGAGCTTTAAATATAGAAAACATTAAAAACCAACTAAAGAGTGCCCGTAAGAGGATCGTTTAGAGTTGTGCTGTCCTGTCTGCGCGGCTGCAATAACATAACATTGCGTTTCAATCGCTCGAGCACGTAACAAAGTTTCCCAATGAGCTTTCCCAGTGGGAATGGTGAAAGCACTTGGATATGTAATGACATCAGCTCCTAATGCTCGCAAGGTGGATGAAAATCTTGGGAATCGTAAATCGTAGCACTGTAACAATTAATAATTAAGTAATTTTTAATTAACCATTTAAAATTATGTAACATTATTGTCGCTGCTGCTTACAATTCCTAAACCTAAATTTCCAACTGGGGTCTCCGAAGGCTTGACAATCTCAGTTCCAGCTTTAATAAAGGACGACTCTTGTAAATAGACATTCTCCTCGGGTATTACCACGTCAAATAAATGTACCTTGCGATAAACTGATTTAATTTCTCCGTCAGGTGCAATAAGCACATGATTATTGGTCATCCATGGAATGTCCCCTCTCAATTCAATCTGCCAGAAACGTAGTCAGGAAGTCTTTATGGCTTTATTAGAACACCTTGTAATACTATTCCGTAAAAGTTAAATGGGTATAAAATACAAACCTGCCTTTCATGAAAGCCACCAAGTGACAGCCAAATTCCTAAATCTTTCGAAAGCTTTTGGTAAGTTGTCATCAATGATCCTCCCAGGTTTTCCGACAACTGAGCCGACTCTTCTTTTGACCTTCCAATAAAGTCGAATGCTTCTGGTAGAAATATCATCTATAACAGCATTTTGATATCATACATAACATTTCGTTATTTCCAACGTCATTTATGGTCACGCCGTAAAATTTATTGCATGCATTCAGTATCGACTCCGACTTGGTCAACTATGTATATTACTTACTTTTGCATTCTTTTCCTTTGCCTGAACTATCAGTGACTTTGCGATTTCAAAATTATTTGCCTTATCCTCATTACAACATAACTGAACGCACGCAATTGTCACAGACTTCCTTGGCTCGTTGTCGTTACTCATCTTGGAAAAGTTTCTCGAGAAGCTATTTGTTAATGTTTTCTGAAAGTTCCAGATCAGTCTACAAAATCTACGATAATGCATTCGGTCAAAGGCAGTACACTTTAACGCTGAGCCGTGTCCTATGACCTGTGAAATTACTCTGCACGCACTCATATGCTTATTCATCACAGATCACACCCCGAATCCAAATTACGAAATTTTAATTATGACATCGCTACTTTTTAATTTTTCACGTGTTAGTTTGTATACACACACATACAGACTATTACATCCATTCAATGCAACATGCACCCAGAGACCGGCCAGACCCCAGTAGTAGACCCAAATCTATCCTATTCCAGCTGTTTTTGGTGGTGACATGACAAGTCAGCAGCCGAGTGCATTTTAGATGTGAAATATGAATCGATTCTGGTTCATTCAATCTCATGCTAGAAAAAATGATATTTTAACAATTTTCGGTTATTGATTATTTTATTCAACAATTTTTAAGCACGTTCTAATTGTGCTTTGTTTATCGTGTTAACAATTTATCATTTATGTACAAGTACAGTAGATATGCTCGGTGATTAGCTCATTTTTGTGCTACGAATGATTTTTCTTATATTCCTCGGATAGCTCTCTTCGCAAGAATTTTTCCACTGGGTGCTTTTGGTATACTTTCTCGAAACTCAATTCCGCCTCTTAGTTGTTTGAACGTGGCAATTAGAGGTCGCAAATATTCGTGTACTTCGGATTCCGTCAGGTCCTTCGATTTTGGAACAATGTAGGCTCTTGGCTACGATAAAACAGATCATTTATTTAGATGTATGAGCATTAAGTAAATTAATTACTTATTTTGAGCCATAAACCTGTATGAAGCCATCCGTCTTTGTCAATTGTGTTCCTTGTTGCTTCCTCATTTTTAAAATATCCCTTTGAGACGGAGTAGGATAAGTTTAATTATTTTCATGATATAGCTTATGTATTGTATTAGATTTACTCTAATGATTGACCATGCCAGTAGGTGGATGGGATGAGTGGATGGGAATGTAAGGTGAGAAGCTGTAAAATACTTATAAGTTATGTGGATAAAGAAGTTGGATAATAATAAAAAGACGCTATGGCATTCCATAGTCATGCCAATCTGCCACCGATAAGGAAGGGAGTCGGATTGCGTTTATTTTACTGGGGCTCAGACAGCCGATCAAACAAGGCACTCTCGGTCAGAGGAGTAAAGGGAGCATATTTTACTGTACATACCTTCATGACCTGAGGGCCTTTTACAAGAAGTTCGCCCCTTCTGTTCGAACCCAGCGTGTCACCTGTTTCCAAGTCTATTACTTTACTCAACGTTGATGGAATTGATCGTCCGCATGATCCAATTTTAGTATTTTTTGAGCTCGGATTTAAGAAATGAGACAACGGAGAAAGTTCCGTCATACCTTTGTTTCGCAAAATAAAAAATAAAAAGTAATAAATTAACTTCATGTATTTAAGAAATGGAAACAGAATTATAAATAGGCATTTACCGTATCCCTCAGCAAAGAAAATGTAACGACCGGCTTTTTCTAATATTCTGTTAATCAGGACATTTCCAATCGGAGCTGCTGCCCCTACATACGTCAAAAACAAAAGTGTGCTTTATTTATTAGAACAAATCAAAATCTATGATTTGAGAAAAACTGCGAGTTGTAGTGAAGGCTTACCTACAATAGTATGAACCGTTTCGAATTCTTTCGATGTGTAATCGTCACAATTTACCATCAGAGAAATAAGCGGAGTTACAAGGTGCATGCATGTCGGCTGAGTGAGACATATTTATACGCGCCAAGTTATAATAATTATTTCTTATTCAGCATCAATAGTCCACAAAAAAGGAAAATAAGTATGTCCTGTATGAACTGTAGCATATTTAATAAAAACCCATTTTGACTGTTTTCACTTCTAACCTTATGCTTGCGAACGGCTCCAAGAAATGGTGTTGGCTCAAATCGTGGAAGACTGAGTGAGTGAGCACCTTGGTACATTCCGACCTGTTCAGTTTGTAAATTTTTATGCACACAATCTTGTAAGAATTTTAAATTTCATATAGATTACTAATTGCACTCATGATAATATCTACATTCCGACCAAAACTATAGCAGATAGTCCATATGAATGAAAAAATGGTAGTAGACCAATTAGGCGCTCTTGTTGACCACTTTCTAGATAAGATTTTGTGGGAGACACCTCGCTTGCCAGCTAGTATTTTCAAGAACAAATATGGTTAGAAACACGGTACATGTACATGTACGATATGGATAAAATATGAGGTGTAGTAGATTCTTATTAACTTAACATACAAATTGAGTGAGGTTGGTCGTAATATTGCTGTGCGTTAAAATAACTCCCTTAGGTGGCCCAGTTGTCCCTGATGAATAAGGAAGCAGAGCTATCTAGGAGTATACTGATATTAATCTCAATGTTTGAGAGTCACACATTTTTGCAACTATGAATGCAATGAAGTGAATGCTTTAAAGGTAACAAATACTTTTTCTTTGGTATCGCCGACAGCTCCAGTAGAGAACTGCACGCCATGGGTATCACTCTTTGTCATTTCTGAGAATGTGTGACATCCTTCCCTTGCATCCCCTATGATAATAATATCCTTTAATCGTGGATTTTCTGTCTTGGCATCTTTCACAGCGTTTAAGAAGTGCTCTATTGTTATCGTCAGCTTTGCCTCGGATGAATGTAGCTGACGCTTTATTTCTACGTCAGTATAAGCCGGATTTATAGGGGAGACCTTAATCAACATCACAACAATTAAAATTGTTAAATGAAGCAGGAGCTGGAGCTAATTTCCAAACAGTGCTCTTACTATTAATCCTGCTGCCCAACATCCAAATACTGCGATTGGGAATTCCGGTATATTCGGAAGAACGAGTCCTACAACATCTCCGGGTTTATAACCAGCTCTAATGAGTGCAGCTGCCAAACCTCTGGATTTCTTGTATATTTCGTCGTAGGTGTATGATTTTCCCGTAGAATTGCACGTCTGCATGAGGTGATTTAAAAAACGAAAGGTAATATATGAAATATGGAGAAGAGACTAATTGCATATGATAAATGAGCATAAGAGCATATGTTTGTAGCTTACAATTGCAGGCAACTGTCCGAACTTGCTTATCTCTTCGAACATCATTTCATGCATCTCCACTCCTACGACAGTGCTCACTTCCTTCTTGTAACCGGAGGGGACCCATAGATTGGGATCGTCCCGCGGCTGACGCTGTGCTCCACTATGAGCAACAGCGGATGTTGATATCCGAGAATAGTGAAAGGCATTTTTATTTCTGGTGACTCTCCCACAGGACAAGTCTTTATAGCGAATTAATATCCTAGAATCCTGCAAGCACTTACTAAAGACTCGCGTCATTTCTATAATGTTTTTGCAAACCTTGCACAATAATTATAGTACCAATAGCTATATATCAACACACTTAATTTTATAAACAAATTAACGCTAACTCTTATCTGTACAAAAAGTAAGTTTAAGTTAGTTAGTGCGTACCCAGCTCTACTCACTGGGTCAGTGTGTAGTGCTTGTTCAAACTCAGCTCAGCCGAAACACAGATTTTATACGGACTGAAATCGTGAAATGTACGGGAATACGCATAGGCCGAGGGTAGGCTGATTAAATAATACATGTATGAAGTTAGCACAGCACTTGCAATTCAGAGAACTTTGTGCAAGTGCTTTGCTTACGTAGGTATGTATGGGTATGAAATGAAATGATGAAAATTATATGAGATGTGATATGGAATGGACATTTGGACACATACATATGCTTTGTTTATGCTATTGCTATGTAGAAAGATAACAACTTAATTGGGCAAAAAATTTAATCCTGCTAGCCCGTTCATGTAGTCCATGAAATAGATACAGCTTGCGTGACTGATTGTAAAAGGAAAAAAGGCTTCTATAGCAGAGTTAAAACACTTCGTTCGCTTAAACGCACATTAAAGCCTAGGAATAAATGGGAGTATGCCGTAGGTTGACTATCGACATCGACATTGGCTGCCTTCAGCATTTGTATGGGATTGCACAAGGTGTCATACATTAGTACCTACATAGTTTGTACTAAAATTGCATGTAGAATCCTTTCACATTATCATACCTATGTATCTATCTGAAGTGGATAAGTAAACATTATTCAGATTAACTTCTTATCAGTGGGAGTAAAAATATCGGCACTAATAGGCATTTTATTGCAATAAATACCATCACGAAATAAAAACTATTGCAAATTGTAAAACGTAAAATTGTTGCATGACGCTTTGATTCATGGAATATAAAAGGTGGGTACCCGAAAAAGTATAGGTTAGGTTAGGTTGGAGTAGAAATGAAGAAACAGGATTAGTAGGCATTTTTTTTAAGAAAAAAAGTTCTGCGTATTGCTCGCTTTAATGACTACCAGGAATGGTAAATACGTTCGCTGAACTTTTCCGAAATTCTATATTGATTTTAATAATGCTTAAAACCGTATTTAGCGGAGTTTTAACTCACGACCATTTACTGGTTACTAGTAATACTCATTGCCTACTAACTGTAATGTTGTTTTTGATGATGGCATACCCGTGTCGATACTTTTCATACCGAAACAAATGCAATGCCAATAATAAGTCGTGAACCTTCAGATGATATAAACATACATAACCTACTTTATACGTCCAACTTAAAGAACTTGTAAGAGTAATTATTTTACTGTTTAATTTCATAACTAAAGAAATAATTACTCAACTGCGTATCTCCACTCCAGTAAGCTTTGGGGCTCTTTAGCTAGAAATGCCATAATGTACCAATGTGATTTGAGATTTGCGCAGGAACTTTTCTGCTTCTCCAGTAGTGCAAAAGATTATTTGCAATTAGCAATATTGCATTTACAACTTCAAGAATAATTATGAGCACTGAAATATCATGTCAAAGTCAATATATGTACTATTTTAATAACTTGGTGTAGATATTTTTAACATATTCATTACAGCTTAGCTTGTTCGAGTCCTCTCTATATATGCAATCACTAACACTAGCATTATAGTGCATTATATGGGGTATCGTGAGAAATTATATTTCAATTTCAACCGTGTTAATATTAGGTAAGCACAATTTCTTGCCCTTATATTTAATATTAAAATTAATTTTTATGTAATTAATTACCTATGCAGATTTTATGAGATTTTTGCAGAGATGCAGTTTGTAAATATCTGACCCGATACCTAATAGCTAATACTTTTTGGTATAAAACCTAGGAAATCTTAACTTACCAGTGAGTGTTACATAATTCTAGTAGTACATACGAGTTTTAAATCAGCGAAAGTAGTTTATTTTGTCGCTCAAAGTCCAGTAATAATTTAAGTGATATGCTTTCTCTTTAATTCCCTGCAACTCGAAGGTTTCCAATCCTTTGTGGTTTTTCCTTGTGGCTTCAGTGAATTTGGCAAGTGTGCACGAGTGGACAATATCAACATAGAATATGTTATATAACGGCACCCTTTTTATCTCTCGGCAAGTTTTATGAAACATTGAAACACTATTATGCCAATGAAGAGGTCAAAGACCAAGCTCAAGTTGCAAATGTTTTAAAGTACAGATCACAACTTCAAACTTTACAAGTACTGGTAGATAGATAAGTATGTATAAGTGAGAGTAATAATAATGCTTCAGGAAATCACTATCCGACGAACGCAGAATTATTCTATTTGGGTACATCACTTTATTGTATTAAAATAGCAAACCAATTAAATGAAGATTATGACATTGACAAGCTTGGCCAGTAATTTCATTCATTTACTACATGGCCGTGAAAGAGATCACTTTCTGTCCTCTTCGTCTTCTGCGTTTTGACTTTAGGTTTCATACAGGATGCGATATGATCATACAATAAATAAATTAAATAGTTAAATATAACACATTCGAAGACGAAATTGCAAACACAGACGATAAACAATGATACTTGCTTGCTACTTATGTGCGTAGTATTTTTGTTGTCCTCTCAATGTCAGTTAATCAAATAAGCAAGCACGTGGTTAAAACCGGATTTATTACCTTACATGTATGCATTGTCATTCCCTACTTAAAAAGAAAATGTATCAACTGGGCGGGGCGGATTGAAACTCACAAAACATCGAAATTAATACGTCTTATCTCATCTGACTGTTATAACGCTTAATTGATAAAGATAAACTGTGTGCATTATGTTGTAACAATCCCACTTAGCCCTAATAAACCCTCATCATCAACTCATCACAAAGCATAATGTAAATTTGATTGCAAGGGGGTGCAAAATGTAAGTTTACCATGACTACCATATAGAGAGCTGTCTGGTCAAGTATGAAAAATGAAGAACAAAAAATTTTCAGAGATGAGATCCTTCCTCGTTATTTTGCCATTTGCTCTTTACGTTTCTTCGGTTTCACAGCTCGGTAATAGATATGGGGTGGTCGCTATTTGGTGTTTATTGCTAGATCTTTCTACTTTTCTATATGGGCTATAGATTGCTCGTTCGTGTTCAACATTCAGCTGCAGCATCAGCTGGACATATAATAAAGCCAGCTGATATTTTGACATTTTTGGGAGAGCTCATCCATGTTCCGTTGATAATTTTTCGATGTGATTGATTAGCCAGTTTTGTGGTGGAATTAATTGAAAGGGTGTCATAGAGTGAGTCGCCGGTAGGGCTCATAAATACTTATTATTCGCAATGAACGGGGTAGGAACAACGAATTCACTAAATAATACTCCTGCATCTAGTCAACTGAAGAAGGGAACTCCTGGTTCCGCAGGGGATTCGAAAAAGACTTTCGACAGTGACGAGCTGGACACAAGCAGTAGTGATGGAGAAGGAAGTGGAACTGGAAGTGATGAGGATGATGATGTCGGGCTTTATACTGACAGAGGTGGAGAAAGTCGCCAGCAAAGTAATCAACCAGTTTCAGGCTATAATGAAGATGGGGGCGGTGGTACTGAATCCCCCGAAGAGAAAGTTTCCTTTGGGACAATTTGGAAAAATATTACAATTGAGCCCATGATGTTTGCTCATATGTTTGGATTGACGACAACTTCAGTGGTGCTGCAAAACCTGTACATAGAAAAGATCTGTAAAGTGTCGCTCCGATATAATGACACTGTGTGCGACAACCTCGCCGACAATCCCTCCATAGGTCAATAAAATATGAATAATGTATACAGAGATAAGAAGTAAAAACTATTTTTATTGGAATTGGAAAATTATTTGTTTTCACAGAAGAGGAAATCGATTCAATAGCTTCTAAGTTCGTGACTTATAGAAGTATAATTGAAGCTGGATTTCCAATAATAATCTCTCTTTTTCTGGGCCCGTGGACAGATATTCATGGTAGGAGTTTAATTGCCTATTAAGTCAGATGAGTGGTGAAAGCTGAAAGCACTGAAAACAGAGTGCATTTTAAAATGTAATGCATTTTCCTTTGTTGTATAAACATTATTCTCTTAAGGTACTAAATGGCCGATGTTGCTACCTATGCTGGGTTACTTCTTCTCATCAGTATCCTATTTGAGTTTTTCCATGATTCCAAGCGTACCACCTGAAGTTCTTCTTATTTCATCAGTTCCAATTTCTCTGGTTGGGGGGCTGGTCGCCCTGATAATGAGCGCATTTAGTTTTATAGTAAAAGGGACAACTTCTGAGAATCGAAGTTTTCGAGTGGCTATGGTGGAAGCGTCGTGGTTTCTTGGAGGTAAGAAAATACGAA
>JAHZND010000991.1:0-17121 GCA_027744115.1 Acrocyrtus sp. NNG-2020
AATTAGCAATTATTGTTCCTGTACTACCGACAATTGTACGAATTTACATAACAACAACGCAGTAGTCATTTCATTGAATTAAAATCTACTTGACATTCAACCGCACAGTCTCCTCAGTGACTTGAGTATATATCAATTAAAATCTAAAAAGTTATATAATTTTACGTCTCTTCTACCCTACCACTGACTAAAGTAAAGGTCAATAAATTTTTTTTAAAAAAGTGACAATTGCATTGAGTCACTCAAATTAATTCTTAGTAATAAATTGGAATAAAATATTTCCACTAAAACTTCTCTAGTGCATTAAACAAGTTAAAAATTCGAACAAAGAGTAATTATTTAGTAAAAGTTGAAGTGGAGTGAAACAAGTTAGCCCTGTCCCGTCCAACGTCCAACACCGAAATACCACAAAAGTCGAAGCAGAGTAATTCAGCCTCAGCTGCTGAAAGTCGAGCAAAAGCGAGAATATTCGATGATCGCATTTTTCGTACAGTCCAGCGCACCCTGTTTGGTTTGCTGGAGAGATGCACAAGCATTAAGCACAGTGCGTAGGCGGAGCGCCCGTAACAAAGTGAAATCAGACAAGTGTACATATGCATTGCCGAACAGAGAGTATAGAAAAAGTGCCAAATTAATTCAGCAGAAACCTCGTGCAATTTTGGGGTAGGTTGAGACACTTGAAATGCGTGTAAGAAGGATGGTGATTAAGCTGAGGCCTTTTTCCCTCGATTGAATGAATGAAAGAATGAATAAATTGTACAAAGTTATTAACTGGCTAAAAGTGAATGTGGATGAAAGCATTTATTTTTTTCGAATTTTCAGTCAACTCTATTCTCGTGATTTTTATTAGTTTGTCAAGCAACTGCGGAAGAATGCAGATACTTTTTTTTATGTTCGCTAATGACTTTAACATCAAAAATGTATATAAATCGATGTATATCATTATTATCATAAAATATTTTTAAGTATCTTTAAACATTAGACATAAAATATATATATTATTATTACTGTAACATTAAACTTGCGCAGGAAAATAAAATAACTGGTCTAGAGAACGCATAACAGCTTTGCGGTGGCAGAACAAAAATTATATTTTTTAATTATATCAATTAAATACACGTAATGATTAGCAAAAGGTCGGCAGGTAATGACTAAAATGTATGTACAAAAGGAGTACACCAGTTACCATCAAAACGTTTGCTATAGCTAAAAAATATTTATAAATTAATTTATATGCAGGTTGTGCGTCATATTAATTTATATTAGGTGCACCAAACTGCCAAAAAAGGAATTTTAAGCAAACAGCGGGATATAATATTGTAGTAAAAGTCGTTGATTTACTGATTTAATTGAACGGGTACCCCTCTGCCTTCACAAAATGCTTAAATTTCCCATCACACTACCTGGACATTTCTCGTTGGAGAGTTGGAGGAGTTGTTCATTGGCTGTCCAGTAGAATCCAGTTGCTGTTTTAATTTAGTCGTAAATAGCAAATAATTATTGGATCTTGAAAGCAATTAAAAAACAGGTGGAGTGAAATAACGGAGGAAAGCAAGCCCGTACCAGTGCATTCTTTCATGGGGGGATTCCTCCACAATATTTATATTATGTAGGTTAGATATGGCCTCCACGTTTGGCAAAATACACGTGCTAATCATAAGAGCGAGCATGTGCACCGCAACAAGCAAACTAGTGCAAATTACAAACGCCACCAGGAGCTCGGAGGGAACTTTGGTGTCTTCATTTAACTGCATTTCCACCATGGCCACCTGTAGACAATTCCAATAAAATTAATACAATAAATATAATTATTAATAATTATTATTAAATTTTAACATGTAGTGAAATGCTTACCATTGCAAAGCCAGACATCAAGGCAGACGTTTTGTTGATCGCCTTCAACTTGGCACGACTCAGATGAAGCTTTCTCCACGACAGCAAAGTTGCCGCCGAGTGAGGACCTTCACTACTCATATTATACTGCAATTTCATAACAAATGTAGCCATATTTTATTTCAGTGTATTAGCTATAAAAAATAGTAAAAATCTGGTTGACTTCAGTAGCAACCTTAAATGATAGTGATAGGATCAGGATATGATTGGTAAATTATCAGCTAGGAAAACAGCTTACATTATAATTATTATTCAATTAGATAGTCCAAAAGCTTTAAGCAGATATTTAATATTTTTTTAAAAAAGTTGACAATACTGAATTAATAACTAATTTAAAGAAAACCAAAATCTAGCAAACACAAACCACAACCAGTTTTCAACAAACCCCGGCTTCGAGCTATGCATATAGTACAATACAGATCAGAGAAAATTAAGCTCTGTCCGCCTCCCTATCCACCAGCTAAATAACAACTGAATGACGTTAATTGCTTTTATAACTGCTGCTGCAGAGCTTATTAATTCATATATTTATTATATTTTTAATATTTTTTTGCATGTGCAAAATACACGTGAGAGTAGTACCCTATACCAAAACCCGTCGTCAGTCAGTAGAATAATAAAAAAGAGCATATAGCTAATAATAAACTTAATATAGTTAAGTTAGAATTGTGCTGCTGCTGACGAGCTAACAGCGAATCTTCTCATTAAATATGTCAAATTTATGGACTCCCACAGGTTTTACGTAATAAAGTCTGGATTGATTTAAAACCGATTAATATTTTGTGAAGTGCAACTAACAACTATATAACCAGCTCGAGACATAGAAATAAAATTTACTTCTTCTTACCATATTAATAGCGTTTATTATTAGACTGTTTAGCCATTAAAATGTGGGACGATATATTTTTTTGGAAATGTACCCAGCTAAAGCTCAGTCTGAATAACTTTTTAAAAAAGTGCTTCTTATTGCCAATGAGACCTTCAGCTTTGAATATTTACAGGTTGGGATAACCTACTTTCCCCTGTGCTTCTTTGGAAATAAGTAAAAGCGGAGCTCCATTGTCTATTGTAAATTGCAAATTGTCAACTTATAAAACAAAGGAAATAAATCCGGCGTACGTGCATGCAAAAATCATCTAAACTGCTTGCCTCTAAAAAAATGCCTGCTTTGCCGGTAACAATATTGGCGGAAATTTAAAAAAATGTCGTAAAAATGAAATATAGGTGGCAGCTTGCAAAATTAAAATGAGATGAAGGGATACACAAATTTGAGCTTATGCATTTTGGTAACGGTCAGAAAGGTATAATATTGTTCATCATTTGTCAGCTTACCCCTTTCTTGTAATACGACCGTAGCTCAGGAGGAATCCATTCCATTTTTGTGATGCAGTAATGTAGCATTAAATTTATGAATACTTAAATGTCCCAATAAATTTTTTTAAGTCATAGTGTAACTGTACTGCCAATATAATGGCAAAAATATTTAGCATGTATTCTAGAGTTTTGCTCATTTGAAAAACTTTTCGAGTGTTGATATAGTCCATGTTGGTCACGTTTTGTTAAAGCTTTTTTATCCAAGTTCGGATATTCCCTGTGCACAAAATAGCATTTTACCAAAAAAAAATAATTTCCAACTTATAAGGCAACTACTAAACAAACCCATTTTATAAATCCACGTCAATTTCCCACTATTAATTGTTGAAAATCTCCAATTTATCTATTTTATAAAAAGCATAAAATAACTACAACCGTTGTGATTGTGGGAATGCAAATTATGTACAAAAAGCAAGAAACGTTAGGAAACTGAACTAAAAATTCAGGAGCATTCAAATTCAAACAAAAAAACCGTTTTTTGGATTCAAGCGGAAAATATTGTTTTATGATTTCACACCTCTTCCTCGCCATCTTCTTGGTACTCATAGGTCCCCATGTTATCCAGAGGATTAGGGTAATCTCTTCCGGTAATCATCAAATTTTCATGTATGAATGAGCTAATCGCGCACAGCTAACTACATTTCCAACACTATACAAAAGCTAAGACTATGAAAGTGACTTTTCTCTTAAAAACTGTGCAAAATGTGCAATCATTGGAAAGCGTCACAGTTTTTAATCACTGATAAACGAGACGATAATTTGTGATTTGATGAGTTGGGTTGTTTCATGTGGAGGGTTGGAACAACAGTGGAAAGTGGTAAAAATGGCAGAAATCGCGAACTTTCAAACTTGCCTGGAAAAGTATTATGTGAGGCTTAAAGGTTCGTTTAGCAATTAAAAAACTACAATTACTATATTAAACTGTTGAGGATAGGATATGCTTTTACAGAAATCTATTTGTCTTATTATTAGTAACTAAATGACTATAAGGCTGTTAACAAGAAGTAATTAAGGAAACCCGTATTTTTTATTCTTCAGTACTTTGATATTAAGATGGCTCAGCTTCTCGTTTAACAGCTTCGCTCGCTCCAGCTCAGGATGTATGTAACGGTTCATGGTAGAGTTTTCGAAATAAAAAACTGAATGTAGGAAATTATCACTCACAAATCATTGACAGGAATGGTTTTGGTGGGGTCTGGTTAGTATAATCGAAGAATTTTCAATAATACATTTTGTTTAAATTCTAATTAAAAAAAAAACGTTTTAAACACATTCTCCACAATAACTTCAGTCAATTAAACTTAAGACTCCTTGGCTGTTATAATTCCTCCAAGATGACTTTTTTATCGTTAATTTTAGGGGATAAATGTGCACTCAAGTTATACAAAGGGTAAAATCTGGATTTTTTATTTAAAAAAAGAAAATAATTGTCTCGATTAAAGTCATACTTCTTTCGGAGGGGTTCTACGGCTGTTACTACCGCCACACCGTTCCGATTCTCCGTCCCACTCCGGAACAAATGCGTTGTGGAAGGCGAGCATTATACGCAATTTAGTAGTTTTCCCTTGGAAATTAATTTAACCGTACTGACAGCATCCATCCAGTACTACAGGTACTTATCCTCATTCTTATCATTACCACTGACATCATCTAAATTCTAGTAATCAAACACTGCGCTTTTTTAACATATAAATTCCACCCCATATCATTCTCAGAACCTCAGCCGGTGTCACCCACAAAAACTTTTGATTTAGACCGGCATCCAACAAAAAAGGAACAACCTCATTTGCAAATTTTAACTAACCTACTCTGCTCACAGCCACAGCATTTAAGTCTTCTTTGGCTCACGCTCCAACAGCCCCTTTTAGGAATGAAATCAGTTGTCAAAGTAGCACCAAATTACGAACAACGAAGGAGAACCAAATTTAAAGAAAATTTATCAAACCAAACTCGAAAATTTTACTTTTCAATTACAACTAATTTAACATTTAACTTTAGAAAACTGAAAAAGGAACTGCCTCCGGTTTCTTCCTAACAATTATAAAATCACACCGGGTGTTGTCCTTTGGCTTCTTCTTAAACAACATTTAAACTGGCTAACTATTAAACTAAAATAACTTTTTATGAACTCCACAACTTTCTAAATAAATAAATAAATAGTATTTTGAGTGTTTTGAAAAGTGAAATGTAAACCCAGAGTGTTTACAACTCCCACCAAAAGCCAACTCAGGAAGGGATTGAATTTGGTATGAGCTGAGGAAGTGGAAATGAAGGATGAGCTGCAATTTTTTGCAGCTCGTTTGCGTGTAAAAGTAGGTGGGAAGGTGAGAGAAGGAAGTTTTTTTACGGGGAGAACAGCTCATCAAGCTCATAAAGTGGTTATTTTACTTATGCCAAATAAATGAAAAAAAATCCTTTCATAAATAATTGCATGCAGTAGCAAACTAATTTAAATTTTAAATAGGTTGCGTGAGGAAGCGCTACAGTTACCGTTCCGTCAACAAAATATGTATATCAAGACGAGGTAGTTAACAATAGTATTTGCGATTAGCCATCCCAAATATATTTTAGTAGAGAATTAATTACATGTATTTTTACGGTTTTTTGCAATTTTAAGGAAAAACTACTTTTAATAAAAGCGATCAAATGATTTATTTAATTTAAAGGTGAGAAAAACACTAAAACAGTAGTTAGGTTAAATAAATTCTTACCGACTCTTCCTGCTGAATCTGTCCCGGAATGGAGGCAACGGATGACGGCGCATACCCATAGTTATCGTAATATTGAGAGGGCGCAAAGTTATTGTTTGCGATTTGATGATTTCCCTTTCCAACGCTTCCTCCGTTCCCTACACCTCCTCCTCCAGACTGCATTTTTTTAGAATTTAATAGAACTGGAGCACTTAAAAATAAATCTCTAGTTTATTAAGGCCTTCACTGCATCCTCCACACTTTCTAATTTTTTTTATCACTCTAACAGTTCAACAGGTTAAAGTTAAGTTTAATCCAGCTTCCTCTGCATGCAGAAATCTGTTCGGTGTGTAGCTTGCAGTGGTCCGTTAAAACTTCGCTTTTACCATTTCCTCATCGTTTCATGTGCCACGCTCTTTTTTCCTCGAATGATAAATGACTTCGTTCATCAGAAAGGATGACAAAAGATTATTTTGCAGATAACCCTAAAATAAAAGAACACAACTAAAAGCTTTGTCTTAAACACTTTCCTAGTTCCCAGCCGCACTCACTGTGTAATTGTATATGCCACGGCATACACTTCACAAATTATCAATCCACAAAATAGCTCGCTTATTCGCTCCTCTTTTTCTTAAGTGTACCTCAGAATCACTAATCACTGATCCGTAAAACTAGCAATATAGCTAGTTAATATATAAGCTAGTTTTAGTAAAAGATTTTCTGCTAAATGACAAAGCAGGTGTGACAAAGATAATGAGTGTTTGGAGGGTTTGCTCCTGCAAATGTGATGACTCTGACGATTAGCTACGATGGTGATGTGATGAATTATTATCTGATTTTCTGATGAGTAGGAATAATACCGAGACAAATTTGCAGTTAAACCTGTTCGCTGTAAATATACTCCCTTCTTCAGCAAAAGTATTATCAAGGTGATGAACGTTGAACTGCAGTCAGTATCACTTTTACTCATATGATTAACTCTCCAAACTACACAGGTAAATAAATGCCTATAGTAAAGGTAAAAAATTATTCATTTTGGTTTACCATGTCTCTTTGCTACATTGCTACTATCTATATCATTTAATTTCATATCGGTCGTAGTTTAGTAAAGTGCTTATCTCCATACCTTTGTGATGATATAATTATATTAGCAAAACAGATAAAGGTGGCTACATTTAATCACAAGTTTATAACTTTTATAGCCTAAAGTACGGAAGTATAATTGCTTAGAGAGACTAAAACTATCCTAAAAAATTATGAGTACTTGGAATTATGGAACTTCATCTAACTTTAGGCAAAAAGGGAACCTCAGAATCAGAAATTATTTCAATTAGTCATGTGATATTGCGTAGTTACATAAATAATTAGTCGCTGCTAATTTTATTAAAACAAAACGACATACTGCTTACATACTGTTCATGGGAAAATCCGTTCATGTGTCATTTACCACAAACTATAGTATAGAACTATCAGGCCAGGCGATTGACTTATGCATACAAATATTTATATATATATGATTGCGCTGTTAGTTTGTTTTATTGGATCGCTTTGATTTTTGGCTGTGATTTTCAGTTGTCACAATTAAAATATAAATGACGTGCATCATACACTTACCGTAAAGATTTTAAAACTATATACTTTTTTTACTTTTCAGCTAAGCAAATTATACGAAAAACTTTCACACTCTTGAGTAAAGTTGTGTTGTGGGAAATAACGATTAACGATCGATACATAACTTTCGATAGCTTATCAGTTTCTGTTGGTGTTTGTTCCAATCTGCAAACAAATAGTTCACGAGACTTTTGATGAATTTTACGAGTATTGATTCACCTAAATGAGATGGAACAGATCAAGGAGTGTCTCAGATTGCCCCGATATCTCACACCCGTGCACAGTAGGCTTTTTTGCTGGTTGGTTTATAATGCTCACTTTTTAATGTTTTTAATCACTATTCACAACAGACACTACTAAACTAAGCTTACTCACAGTGAGAAGCTACTTTGACGTGTGCTGTCAAGCAAAAACCATTAACATTTAAAAGTATACTGGAATTTGGATTATTGATATAAAGTCAAAATCATTCTGCACTCTCGTCAGAAACAGAACTGTTTATAAAATGTTTCGTGTGGGCTATATGGCTATGTGAACCAACAGCCAACTATTGTACATAATTTTGTACAAACGATAAATACGAGGCCGAGATCATTCAATACATGACTACGTTTCTATTGCTATCTTCATGCAGGTGATAAGCATATTAATGCCGACACATTTTAACTCCTTTTCTGCTTTTTACACTTTAACACGGAAGGAAGGTAAGTAGAGAAACCTCAAGAAAGATGCTAACACAAATGCTCCAATCTTGTATCTTGGGAATTATGTGGCTCCATTTGCGTCACTGCCGAAATTTAAATTGGTTGAGATTTTGGCTAATCGCATAATGCACTCACTTACATAAACTATTAATTTCCTTTACTTTGCAGAATTCCTAAAAACTACGAGAATTATTGATTGCAACTGAGTCCAATTTTTAAAAAATTAGTATTACAAATCAAATTTTTTTAAGTTGTTGAGCAAGTCATTTTTTTATTTTTTAAAAAATTTAGTCCTATTCCGGCCAACATTTTTTATTATCAGCAACTCTATCCAAACATTCCCCGTGAATGAAAGAATAATTCTTGCTTAAATATTCGGAAATGGATGACGTGTCGGAGATGCATGGATTATAGTGCTAAAAAATATCCTGCTAGTAAAGTGTTTCGTCTTTTTCCATACGAAATAAAATTACGCTGCATTATANATACGAAATAAAATTACGCTGCATTATAGATTCCATAAAGGCATAAAATTATCTCCACTCCACTCCATTCAGTGTTGTAATAACAATACATTTTTTTGCTGAATGCGCATCATATCTCTCCAGCAGCCGTGTGAAAAGAATCGAATCTGGATGTTATGGAAAATATATGATGAAATGCACGGTGATTGTCTGGAATGGATCATATTTACGATCAAATCAACAAAAAACGGCTATTATGCCTGCACCAAGTTTTCAACCTTGTTATGCTCGTATATAAGTTAAGTAAAAGTGAGCAGCGTTAAAAATTAGTTGTAATAACAATACATTTTTTTGCTGAATGCGCATCATATCTCTCCAGCAGCCGTGTGAAAAGAATCGAATCTGGATGCTATGGAAAATATATGATGAAATGCACGGTGATTGTCTGGAATGGATCATATTTACAATCAAATCAACAAAAAACGGCTATTATGCCTGCACCAAGTTTTCAACCTTGTTATGCTCGTATATAAGTTAAGTAAAAGTGAGCAGCGTTAAAAATTGTGAATGCGTATCTATCCACGCTATTTTATGCTTGGAAAGTTGGAACACAAAAACATTTTGTAAAATTTATTTATAATTATATTTTGTGATCACATAAGCTGGATAGTGTAATGGAATTTGTAATCTAAAAGTACAAAAGGAATAAGTTGATGCTGGCTGAAGCACTATTCTTCCTGATGGCACTACAACCGTGACAATGACAAGCAGGCGCTTTTATGTAACGCATTTAACTCTGTTGCATATGTATGCCTAAGAACAAAGTACCAGAATTTGATGCTAATGTTAATTATTGGCGGACGGGTAAAAATTTTCTTGTACATGTGGCAGAATTCGAAGGAAATCATGTTTATGGATAGTAGCTCGGAGAATATAAAGGTAGATGTTTTTTTTAGTTTTATTTGCAGCTTTAGAGCCGCAATTAAATAGCTGCTTTGTTGCAATATGATTGCTTTAATTGACATTTAAAGTATAATAACTGGAGAAATTACGATTTTCACTTCGTCATCAGTGGAAATGTGCATTAATTCGAGAAATGGCGAGTCAAGCGATTTATTCAGTGCTAAAATTTTTCAAGTTATTCTAAGTTATTTTACAGCTGCAAAAAAAGTCATGTAATTATTTTCTTGGAATTGATACTGCACTGCCTGCCTGGCAAGCATTATATAAGACTACATCATCCGTAGTGACGCTATTGCAAGAAATGAAATTAAAAATCCTGTAAAATTAAATTATTTCCTGTATAAAAAGTAACATGTGTCTAGGTATTATAATGTTCCATAAAAAGCTTTTGTAAAATGTTAAAGTTTTAAGCGTTTTCAATTTTCACAACGCAAACCCGTCCTCGCCTCGCTTGCTCACCTGGCCTGGCCCTTGTTGAAAGAAACCTTTTCAGCTCCTCTTTTTTTGTCCATAAAAACGCATGCATGTGGTCTGTGTAAAACCTTGGCATTTAAAGTTGCATAGAATATGGAAGGAAGATAGTCATAAACGAAAAAAGTTCAAGTTGGAACTGATACGAAGCTGTAGAAAGATCCACCACAACATCTTTTCAGCTCGTTTTTCTGTGCTTCCTGGTGGGATAAATGCAAGGCAGCCTGCCATTTCTTTCGTTTCGATGCATTTCATCTTATATTTTTTATAGGCTTAAGCAAAGCTCCAGGCTGCTGTTTTTTCTTGATTTCCCTCGCCATCAATGACCACTGCATGAAAAATGCATCGGAACTGGACCTTTTGAACCATGAATAATTATCGTATTATGTGGCACCAGCTCACAATTTTTCAGCCTATTGTCGATACGTGATGAACGACTCCGTATAGCCAAACAGCCTCCCTTTTTTTATTACGTAACAACAACTTTCATGACAGAATGAAAATTTGTCGGGTTCATGTTCAGTTTTATCACATTGATAAAACTAATATAGTACAGTTACAGCAATAGAAAATAAAAACCTTTTTTTTCATCTCTTTTCTCTCGTCTTTTGCACTTTGACTCGGCACGTTCAACTCATTATTACATTGAATTAATGAAAACTCGCTTTTATTCCCTCCAGTTCGTATCAGTTGCATTTTCAGATTTCACGCTGCAAGGCAATAATAACCCCTTGGCAAGGAATATTGAATATATCTAGGTAATCATAACACTAGCTCTATTATTCTCCCTCGGAATTTTAGCAGCCACGCCACACACTGCACCAATAATCGGTTAATTTAGTTAAATGAAAAAAAACAGTCCAACTGCTGCATCTATTCAAGGAAGGAAACAAATTTTTTTGGAGAGGAATTTAATCAGGAAAAAAGAGAAGTCTCTTCGAGGACAATGCAACCGATTGTGCTTTGTAAAAGAATGTGAACGGCGGTAGTTGTTTCGATTGAATTGAGCAAGTGAAAGATAAAAAGACAGAAGAACATGACAGCGAGGAATTTTCATCTCGAACAAAAAATCTTTGTTGAATCGGATGGAGTGATCTTGCTGAGAGAGTAATCTGTTAAGATATTTTGTGCTCGTGCCATTATCCATTATTATTTTTCCCTGTGGACTGCCCTGTTGTTAATAGTCGAGTTTTTGAGGTTAATAAATTGATAAAAACTCTAATTCAACTATTAGTATGCTGTACCCTTGCTCAGGAGCGTATTTTCGCAGCAATATAGCCAGATTATAGAAGTCCTGTTGACGGAAGGTGCGAAAAAAATGTGTTGAGTAGAATTTTTTTTGGATTGTGTTGTGATAGTGGCCTGGCGATATTTGCTGATAGCAACAAAGACAATTGCGTACTTTTTCCCTTATATCAGCATCGCTTTTCTTCGTAGCATGTTCCATCAGTTGTGGCAACAAAGTCAACTGAAAAAACAGCTCCTTGCATGAACGTGTGTCGTGGAGACTTGTAATAAATTTAGGTTCATAATGGAACAAGAAGAACCACCTAGGTGTCTGGCTGGCAATAAACGTGTCGCTAAAAGTTGATTAAATTCACTGATACCGCAAGTCATTACTTTTACGGAACAAAAGGCCCACTCATTCAGCGTTGGTTAGGGCAACAATTAGCCGAGGAAAAAGTTGAACTGCAACGGAGCTGGCGCTGTTCCGCTGTTTGTGGCTTAAGCTCTTGGTGCAAGGAACAAGTTTGACCCAGCCTTAGCATATTAGCGTCTAAGAAGAAAAAAGTAGTCCTCAGACCTCACAAAATCTTCAACATTTTTTTCTAATTTTGCTTTTCGTCTTTATTTCGTAAGTGCTAAACTTCAAGGAGGAGTGGACGCATGGAGGATTTACTCAAATGCACAGCAACTGATTTGAGAAAGTTTTCAAAGTTTCATAAAAGGTGTAAAAATATTTACTTTGTTGAGACGAGAGTCACTCACGGAAATTTACAAATTACGAGCAATTATGGAGAGCTGACTGACACTGTGCATAGAGCTCGCACCTAGCTGTTTTATCGTAAAATTCTACTTGAATTGTAAAAATTGAAAACTTTTATTTTTACTTGAATTATTACAGTGTGGTTTAGTTGCTGCTGAGTTTTCCTTAAAGAATGCAGGAAAAAGGACGCTTTGTGATAAAAATTCGTTCCGTGCAAATGATGACAGGAGAAGCCGTAAAACCCAGTATTTTTACTTTGTACATTTTCTCCACCTGCTTTTCCATTGCATGGACTTTATATTCTGGGTAAGGTTACTGGATAACTCGAACTTTTCGTAGCTTAATTTAAAAGTACATATTTGCATTTGAAATTTGCTGTTTTTTAGGGCGTGGTGCCCGTATCAAACTGAGAAAATGGTGCCATGTCGCGTAAGAAACGGCTCGGAACCTTATTACGGACCGAATATTTGCTGGAGGAATGAAAATGGGAGCTATGCATGCACCAAGAAAATACTTTACCGTCCTAAATATACGACGACATTTAAGAAAATGATTGACACCAAGTACAAATGTTGCCCAGGACGGAGTGGAATAAACTGTGAACGAGGTACTCATATGATAGCTGATCACATTTTCGGTTTTGAATTGTTTAGTCAAGAGTAAAAACCACATTGCATGTGCCTCACAGAATGCTTCAATTGCACAACTTACCAGAAACTCGAGGACAGGATTGGAGTAGTGGAAAGAAGACTGTCGCGACTGGAGTATCCAAAATCCAGTATAGACAGATCGGATCGATTTCATAGGGACTATATGAGTCAAAATAGCATATTATATCCTCAAACTTTGAAAGATGTGAGCCCAGAAACCTCAGCTCTTGCGGTTAATTTGCGACTTCAAAAACTATTTGATGAGTTCAGGTGAAATTTAATAAAACTTAAAACTGTTCCTTTGATAAATTAAATCAATAAAGTATTCAATTTTACATAGAGAGCTGCAAAACAAGATTCGGTTTATCGAAAGCGAAATGTCCAGGCTAAAACAGACACGTGGATGATTTGGCATTGTCAAATAATATTGCTTATGACTACGGCGGTGGCAGGAATTTGCACAAAGACAGGAATAACAAGGACAGTCCAGAAGATATTAGCAGACATAATCAAGTCACTCGTAAAAGTATTCCTTCGTCGTCATCTTCTTCACAGGAAACGGGAACGGCACCTAGAAAAAACTGAAAGTCCCTTTCGAGTCCTCGAGGAAAATCTGGAACGTGGAGATATCGCTTCCACACTTAATGACGACTACGGAGATGAAGCTTACAATAGTGACAATTCAACGGAGCAGTATGCTGATCAGCTACAATATAACTAATTTTTTTTCTCATGATGAATTATGTTTGTTTTTTTTTTTTTGCAAAAATGAATTATTTACGGCTAACTACAGTTCCTCAAAAACTGATTGTTACTATGCTTAATTGTTTTTTGCTACTGTACAGACCAACTTGCGCATTTTATATTAAATTTTTACTTTGTTTAACTTTATTCTTATTTCCGGGGTTATGTGAGAATTACTTCGAAACGGATATAAATAAATATATATTCTATACCTATCAATCAACAGCAGAATGCAATATCGAGATTATGAATTGGAGCATACGAAAATTAAGCAACAGTTTTTTAAAAGTAAAATTCACGGACAATTCTACGATTCGACGATAAGCATTTTGCCGTTGCACATGAGTCCAGTTCTCACTCTACTCTATTCACTTCTGCTGCGAAATATGAACACCGCCTGTAGTCTTTTCAGAGGAACGTCATGTGCTTTGCTGACTATAGATCCGTCGTAGTGTTTTGTAGTAGAAGTTGAACTGCCTTGACTTTTGTAATTAACACAATTACCAAGCTCAAATAATAACTAGATTATCTTACTGGTATATTGTATACTAATCGTGAATTAAAAAGATTAAGTTAATAAATGATGGTGAAAGTAGTGCGACTGTGCAGTAGCAGGGGTTGTAATGTAATTAATAGTGCAGTTAGCAAAATAAACCTCCCTGTGAATAGAACTAAAAATATAGCTACAGAATTAATTAGTGACAGTAGTCTTTTGTAGTTGATCGGAATCCACATCTGTTAATTGTGCAATTAGTTGTTTGTCTCAAAGCTCAAGTCAATAACCGTCAGTTAACCGCACCAACGCAATTGACAGTCAACAGTGTCTTTATCGTATTTTTACTTGTAATTTCTCAAAATGTCGAAAATATTTACGCCAACTAACCAAATAAGACTGACGAATGTTGCAGTCGTCCGGATGAAGAAAGGAGGGAAGCGCTTTGAAATTGCTTGCTACAAGAATAAAGTTCTTTCTTGGAGGAACAAAGTGTAAGATTAAGTTTAAATAAATCAATTAATTTTATATTTTGTTATTCTGTAAGCTTATCAGAGTTTTAATTTGTAAAGGGAAAAGGATATAGATGAAGTGCTGCAAACTCACACGGTATTTGTGAATGTTTCCAAAGGACAAGTCGCAAAAAAGGAGGACTTGGTAGCGGCGTTTGGAAAAGATGATGTACTGACGAATGTTGCAGTCGTCCGGATGAAGAAAGGAGGGAAGCGCTTTGAAATTGCTTGCTACAAGAATAAAGTTCTTTCTTGGAGGAACAAAGTGTAAGCTTAAGTTTAAACAAATCGATCAATTTTATATTTTGTTATTTTGTAAGCTTATCAGGGTTTTAATTTGTGAAGGGAAAAGGATATAGATGAAGTGCTGCAAACTCACACAGTATTTGTGAATGTTTCCAAAGGACAAGTCGCAAAAAAGGAGGACTTGGTAGCGGCGTTTGGAAAAGATGATGTGACAGCCGTTTGTACGGAAATATTGGAAAAGGGAGAGCTTCAGGTTTCGGGGCGGGAGAGACAGGCGCAACTGGACGAGCAAGTTAAAGATGTCGCTAATACAATTGCCGGTACGAAACGGAAACGTTTCATTTAAATTTTGAGGTTGTAGTCCTTAGTTCTTCTAAATATGTATACTTAGGTATTAAATTATTCCAGGGCTGTGCATCAACCCGGAAACAAAGAGGCCTTATCCAAACTCAATTATTGAAAAAGGATTAAAAGACATTCACTTTTCTGTTAAACCAAACCGCAATTCTAAGCAACAGGCACTCGAGGCTATTCCTCAACTGAAGACGGTGATTAAATTGGAACGAGCTCAAATGCGTGTTCGGATAACGGTCACTGGAAATATGTGTAAACGAGTTGCAGAGAAAGCTGATAAATTGGGGAAAGTTGAAGAGAAGGAGTTTACTGGAAACACATTATCGATGGTTAGTCATGTAGCCGATCTTTAAATAGTTTAACTTTAAAGTTGTATAAAAGTTAACTAATTTTGAAATAAGTATGCTTTCTTATAATTTTACAGACGATTCTGTTAGATCCTGGTTTCTACAGAGAAGTAGATGAAATGGTTCGCGCGGAAACAAAAGATCAAGGAATGATTGAAGTGCTATCGTTAAAGGATGTACAAGACTCTGAAGAAAAAATTGAGTAAATTTATTATGCACATTTACAAAAAGTAAATTCAGGACTACACAAATAAGTGCTTGAATTTAGACATTTATATTTAATTGCAAATAACTTTATCACTAACTTATTATGTAACATCAAAATTATAAGTGCATTATCTATCCTAGCTATTCAAATAAACAAAATATGTAATTCAAAATATTTAATTCCTAAAAACGTTCATATATTTATTACAAAATAAATATTATTATCATTTCAAAGTTGGTTCCTCCCTTATGTAAATCGTTTCCTCTTGTTTATCCAACTTGGCTGCGTATCTTGCTGCCGTGAATAGGAAATCAGATAATCTACAGAGCCAAGACGCCATCTTATATTTAAATCATTTGCGAAATATTTAAGTTTCTGAGCTTACCTATTCATGTACACCAATGCTTCCTTATCGACTTCACCGCTGGAAACTAGTGGCGCAACTGCCCTTTCTGCTCTTCTGCAAACAGTCCTGGCAATATGTAGACTGGCACTGGCCTTCCCTCCTCCCTATTTAATTGCAAACAGAATTCCAACATTTTATATTTTCATTTCATAGCGGAATTGAATTAAATTATTATTTTAAAAATAGCTCACGGGCAGTATAAAGTTTTTAAGTGGAGGAAGCTCCTTCGTGTATTCATCAATCCATTCTTCTAGCTCTTCGCTGTACCTTTCAGATAATCCAACTTTCTTAAGATGCGATTCTCTCGCTGATGATTTTGGCGTTGCAATAAGGGAGGCAACGTCCTGAATTATAAAATTAACAAAAAGCGTTAGCAAAATAACTATCCAATATGTAGTGTCACTTTGAACTTTTTATTGTTATCTGTACCTGCAAAATACATTGAATACGACGAAGCCTGTCTTCATACGAATGTCCTTTCTCAAGGGCGAATTCACGTGCTAGGGCTATATGTGACGACAGTTCATCAGCTGTTCCCAGCGCCTCAAAAAATGGGTCATCCTTCCGCCGCCTCTCGCCAGTAAATAAAGCAGTAGTTCCCTTATCTCCAGTCTTTGTATAAATCTTCATGCCTCTCCATGACGGGTTGGAAGAAAGGGATTGTGGCCCTCCAAGTAATTGTTGCCTGTTTACACTAACTAAACCCATCAGTTTTTACAACAAATTTTATTCACGCCTCTAAAATTTATCTTTACGTAAACAAAAATTTTCTCGCAAACTTACCCACATTCCTGTGACATCTTCCACGCTTGATTTGGCACTACTGCTGCATTTAAGCGAATGCACTGTTTGAAACAATGCCTAAAAATTATCTCCATTGTCTTAATTGTGCTGAAGAGCTTTTTATTTTACAAAAATCTGAACTCTCTCTCTCTATTTATTTTGTAGATGGCCTAATCCTTATTAATTACTATCTTACTGTTATGGTTATCGATACTGCAAAT
>JAHZND010000992.1:0-16727 GCA_027744115.1 Acrocyrtus sp. NNG-2020
GATGAACAAAACAGGAAATGGCTTCTTGCCTGACTTCGTGAGAACAAAAACGGAGCCAGCACCATATAAAATAGAAGCTTGTATGGTCCACCTCTTCAGATCAAACTTGACGAAAATTGCACTTTTTGCCTTGGGCACTTTTAGCCCTTAACGAAGCTGATATATCAGTAAAGATGAACTAAATAAATAGGATTCAGGAAAGTACAGTGGAAATTGCATGATCCTTCCAGAAGAAGCAAAAAAAGATTTTGTATTATTATGTCCGCTATTGATAACCTTTATAATCCGCCACACTTACATTTTATGCAGCGCAATTGTATTTACCTCTGTGACCCACTTCCCCGCAAATTGAAATCGTGGTTGCATTACGAGAAAATTAAATTGCAGAAAACTCTCATCCATAAAAAACTCTTTTATCCGTTTTTGCACTTCCGCGAAAAGCATATTTCCTCTGCACGTTTCGCTAAAAGGGCACTGGAATTGAATTTTTTTTTACGTGAACCTATCATATCCTCTCAAATAGCAATGTGATATGATTGTTCCCAGTGTAAACAATCTTTTTCCATTTCCCCACAAGAAAAAAATATTTTCTCCTTTCCCTTGAATGTTCCAATCAGCAGCGGAATCCACAAAAGAAATATTAAATTTCTCTCCATCACTAAAGCCATTGTGGGAAAGGTGGAGGAGAAAACGGGAGAAGCAATAAAAAGCCATTTTTCCACATGGGCAATAAAAAGAGTGTATCGCATTGTTGGCTGTCCCTTCCCATTAGAGTGAATTTTGAAAAGGGGAAGTAATTGTCCGGCCATATCTCGCAGAAGAAATAGGTACTTTCACCCCAGCAGAGTAGCATAGTGCCGGAATGGAAAGGAAAGAGCAGTCTTTTTAGCAATGAAATATTGCCACCTCATATGAAAGTGGACACGATTTTGCAGGAAGTTAAATGAAACAACATTTGTGATTGCCCGTTGCTTCCATTCCGAGCACAGATATGCACAGCCAAAAGTGGACAAAATGATACCGTCACTGACCTAAACTTCTTTTCCCTTTCATATGAAAAGGAAAAAAATGGTTCTAAGCATTGTTGGCTGTCCCTTCCCATTAGAGTGAATTTTGAAAAGGGGAAGTAATTGTCCGGCCATATCTCGCAGAAGAAATAGGTACTTTCACCCCAGCATATAGTAATAGTGCCGGAATGGAAAGGAAGGAGCGGTCTTTTTAGCAATGAAATATTGCCACCTCACATGAAAGTGGACACGATTTTGCAGGAAAGTTAAATGAAACAACATTTGTGATTGCCCACTGCTTCCATTCCCTGCACAGATATGCACAGCCAAAAGTGGACAAAATGATACCGTCACTGACCTAAACTTCTTTTCCCTTTCATATGAAAAGGAAAAAAATGGTCCTATTATCTGATACTGTCTTTTTTTCCTATCATCTGGATCTGAATGTTTTGTCCGGCCGGCCATCCCAAAAAAAAGATATTTGTCTTGGGAAAGAATAAAACCGTTTTTTTGTTGGAGGTTATATGCTGCTCCCTTTCTGCATCTTTTCCGGTTTAATGCTGATTCCGATCCTCCGCAGCTGCAGATAAATAAGGTGGAAGGGAGGGCATGAGAAGACTCCTTTTCCCCTTTTTTATGACAATGAACGAGTGTCGGCGTCCTTTTATTTTCTCGCTGGAAGCGGAGGGTGGACATGGCCAGTTTGTATGCTATTACAGAGCTGTTTCCAGGAATATATGAGAAAAAGTCACATTACTTCCTAATGTCCGGTTATTTATACTTGGTCGGTGGAGGGTCCCTCTTGAGAGAAGTGTGCAGGGCAAAAAGGAGAAAATGTCAACTGGCCATTGAATCCCCCATTAGTTATATTTTGCGAGAAAAATATACACTGACCGCCTCCCTCTTTCTCACTTTAAACTAAAAACGAGCTTGTTCTCATCTCCCATCATGTCAGACTTATTCAGCTCTTCTTCTTCTTTAAAAATGTATAAAAAAAAGAGGAAACTGTAGGGTCCAACTGTTTTAACGTTCAATTCCGGTAGGTCTGGGAAAGGCATTATAATCACATTTTATCGGACGCCCTTATTTTTTACTGCTTAAATAATAATGATGATAATACAAAAGGAAAAGTACATTGCTGTGGCTTGGCTAGCCTTCTCTCTTTCTCTCATTCATTTTGAAAAAAAATATATGGGAGAGGTTTGACCTGGAGTGAACTGGACAACATTTTTGCTGGAACTATATAACATGCTACATATAGTACAGGTCAGGTTTCCATTTTGTGTCCCTTATCAGTTGCTTCCTGCTCTAATCTGGTGTAGGGATCTGTTAACTTGAGCTAAAATTGTAATGGACCGTGGTGTGTACTCCAGAACGAGCAATTTAATCTGAAATTTTATGGTCTACAATATAACGGCTCCAAAAATTTTCCACTTCTCTCTCCTCTTCCTGGACCTGTTCCCTTCGAGTGATATGGAGTGTGCTAAATTCCCATTTTGCTTTTTCCTCCAGACTGGAACAATAGGCGGAAATTAATTAGAGTTTATGAAGCTCTGTAAATATGCACATTTCAAATATCCTCTCTCCCGGCAGTGAGCACGAATGAACTTTCACAGCAACTTGCAAAATGTTGTGTTGCCTTTGCATGACAGAATTTTTTTTCCTTTTTTGTTTGTGCCAACTTTTGAGTGAGTTACTATTCCTGAGCAGCTCCTCTATCACAGCATTCAGGAATGCCTTTTAAAGCAAACAGAACAGTAAATCATGTACGTAATGAGGTTGTTCTGTTCAAGTACTGTTCTCTCATGTGCAGAGCTCGATTTGCCTATATGCCAGTTTTGTACCGTTATCACATTCTCAGCCTCTCTTCCCTTTTGAATATGACACAATGACAACTTTTCCTATGTGGCAATTGCAAATCATGTCCTGATTTTTCCGGGAAACATTCAAGCCACTCATACCTAATCGGGTTATAATGGAAACTAGAGTCTGCTTCAGATATGCCCCAAAAACAAAAGGATTCAGTGGGAATCTCATTAATTCGCCTCTTCTCATATTACACATCCCAACTAAAACTTTTACTGCGCACTTTTGCAATAACTGCGCATTATACACACCACGGTGCTAAATCAAAGTACAAATAACTCTCGGAAAAGAATGAAAATGAAAATGCAAGGGAAAATTACTTAATATCTTTGCCACATCTCATGCAATTTAAAATGCTTGATTGTGATCACTCCATTTCTATTTAAATAGACAATAAAAAAATAAAATTGTACATATTTGCGTTCGGTCATTCATATTTTTTCTGAAAAAAAAAAACTAATTGTGCCCATCTGAGTTATTGTTGCATTATGCTGCTATATTGTATGTAATTTTGGAGATAGTGTCCTTTCCAGTTTTCCCAAATCGAAAAGCAAAGGACGCTCCCAGTCCTCTGCTATATTTTTTTAGCTTCAAGTGACAAACTTAAATTGTTATGCCAACTGATTTATACGATTGGGTGGAATTCACAGAAAAAAAAAATAAATGAACTAGTAGGCATTCCAGAGGCTAATAAACAATAAACTCGAAGTGTTTAGTGACGGAGACGATGCCACACGACACAACCACAAGGCAAAGGAATGGAAAAAAACGATTGTCACATTGGGCTGGAATTTTTTTGGCGAGATTCTCGTCAGAGATTTGTTTCCCCCCCCCTTCAAAATGATAAAGCTATGAGAAGCGACGGAATGGAAAAGACGGGAAAGTGCAAGTGACGTGATGAGACCAGCAACTTTTTCTCGTCTGAAAAATAAGCATTTTTCTCTGGTGAGAGTGTGCCTCCACCTATTTATAGTGTTGCATTTTTCTTGACATAACAAGACAATTTTTTTGTGGAATTTTTTGGAGGTACGTTCCAGCACGAGCTTTTCTTATTTTTTTGGTGGTTGCTGTCGCGTCTCTGTTTCGTTTTTTTCTTGCAGCTTGAATGAACTGTGAACCGAACCCTCTGCCCTTTCAGCAAAAAAAACGGGTGCGTTCGGTTTTTTTTGGATGGAGGATGCCAAAGGAGCCCTGATGGAATTGCTGCTTCTTCTGCTCCCTTTGCTCTCCGGTGTGAGTAGAGAGGGAAGTTCTCGGATGACAATTTATTGGCCTGGCATGACAAGCACCCACTGCGAACTACGACAGTTCCCCATAAATAAGAAGCTCCTCTTTTCCTTCACCACCAATAACTTTTTTTAGTTGGGAAAATGTTTTTCGATGATAAAAAGTATCAGTGATCGGAAAGACACATTAAAAAAAGATATGAGCTTGGGGAGCCTTATAAAGTATCTACAAAAGCTATTCATTTTGGGAACTCTTCATTTAATTTTTTTAGTAGATGGCAGAGTCAGCAGATGCTGAAAAATTAAAAATTTAAGCGGAAGGGTAAAAAAAGAAAGGAATTTTTCTCCCGAGACTTTGTGGCGTGGTGGAACAATGAGAGTTGAGGAGCAATTTTCTGCCAACTTTGTTTACATATCAGAATCTCAAAAATTTATTGCTTCTTGTTAGCAAGCTGGGATATTTTTTTTGCTGTGTGCATCACAAATCAGAACTGTTTGCTCATGGAAGCGAGCGCTGCTTCCTCGAAATCTCTGACAGTTTTAGTCCTCCTTGCATAATGCGATTCACTGGAAACCATTTCGGAAGTGACTTGCTATCCATTAAAATAGAATCGCATCGTTCATCAGGCTGTTGAGTTGGAGAGCTCAAAGAGGCCATTAAATTAGAATTTTTGTGGGAGAAAATTCCACGAAATCTGTATTGAAATCAGTTTCTTTAAAAAAAATTGAATTGAAGGTGTAGGTACTTGCCGCACTTTTATCTTTTTTTATTAAATATTTAAATAGCCCAGTTACAAATTATTTCTGTTTTATTTGAACAGTTAGTCATAGTATTCAGCTGGCTGGCTCCGCTCCCTCATATTTTTTTGTAGTCGAGCTATTGAATTACAGCAAATAATGATGTAGCGGCCTATTTATATCAAAGTGGTGGGGTGGCACCCTCAATAAATCTCGAGCTAGCACATCCCCATTCTTCACTTCCTTTTCAAGTTTATTGCGGGGAATTCATTAATTACGCTAGCTAACTAAATCACACACAGCTCTACTCACTCATAGAATCAAAGATCAGAGAAAGAAAAAAGGGCAGGTAAAAAACAGATCCTCATTATAGCCAGCCCACTTCTCTTCTGCTCTATGGAGCGGCACCCAAGCGATGAGGTTGTTTGGGTGGGTCAAACAAAGTATCCCGAATTTTTTTTGCAATACTTTTTGCTGGCACTTGAGCCAGGTCCAAATTGTAAAGAAATCCACCTATTTTGTGCTATTATATCCCTCATGAGTTGGAAAATGGGAAAGACATGCACACGCCCTATCTCCCACTTTACAGCGGTTCGGGCACCAGAGACGAAATAGATAGCAAAAATGCTTTGTTGTTGTTTGTCCTATTTTCGTGTATGGAAGTGTGGCAGTGATTTGTGTTCTGGTTGATGATGACGATGAGCACGATACGGAGAAAACACTTTCTTTTTTCGTTTTCCTTCTTCCCTTGTCACGGTTCACTTGACTTTTACACGAGCGGAAGGCTACAGATAAAAAGCTGACTTTCTCTTCTCAAGTTTGCATCCTCAAGATTAAGTGTGGATGTGGTGTGGTGCAAAGAACAAGAACCCGAAAATCCTAGAAAGTAGTAAAAAGGGTCGTTTTCTATCTGATTCATGCTCTTGCATTTAAGTAGTTCAAGAAAATTTTACACTTTCCAGAGTAAAGTTAAGGATGTCACGCTACGATCAAAGGGGTGAGCCAAACATGGATCATTACTGACTAGTGAGTGTGCCCCCACCACCACCACCCACAACGGCTTTGATTAGGGTGCTGGGTGCCACTGGCTCCACCACCACCACTCACTTTTACTCCAGAAGCGATACCAAAAAACAATTTTATGCAAAAATTGTGCTTCTTGCTGAATTAAGCGCAAAAGTGTGGGCGTGTGCGGCTTGTCCATTACTCGAAAACTTATTTTTTTATCAAGCTAACGCGCATTACCACGCTGGATGGAGGAACCAATTCACATGATGTAATTCCTTTAGACGTTGTTTCCTTCCAGCTCAACTAGCCCAAACTGGTTTCCTTTTATCTGCAAACTCATACGACTAATCACACTATCTGGACCCGGAAGAGTACTTTTTTATTAGGAAAATTGTTGTTTTAAGCAGTGTTCATGGCTAATCTGGTAAGTTTCTGCTGTGTCCACAAATCCCACAGTCCAAGCAATATTTTTTCTCTGCTGTAAGCTCTGTCCTTTCTGATTTGTTTGTTTTTCGATGGATCCGGTTTGAATTTTTACAGAAAAAGCACTTTTTCCGTTTTAGTGCGCCCAAGGATAAACACAGGCTACTCGCAGAAGTAAACAAAAAAGAGAAAACCACTGGTTTGTTTGTTTGCACAGACACCCTCGAACTCGAAACTGCAGTTACGGATGAAGTTGAGAGAAAAAAGGAAAAAGTTGGCTCAACTTTTTTTTCCAGAATTTGCAAATACAAATGCATTTCAATATTGGCAAGTGTCGGAAAAAAGCTTTTTGCAGATAATTCTCGAAAATTGGAATGAGGAGAAACTGGGAACAATCTAGAAAAAAAAATTTCACTCATATTTGCGAAATTGCAAAGTTTTTTTCTCTCCAAATATTATCGTAGTTCCCCAGCGAGTGTGATCAAAAGTAGTGATATTGAGTGTAATCCGCTTCTGTCGCAGTCTAAATTTTTTTTTTGTTTTTGTGACCTGCAGTAATAATGAAAAGGAAGAGGGGGCGAGGACAAAAGTGAGAAAACCGCGGCAGAGTGGTAGTGGTGGATGATCCGATTTTCCTTTTCCATTACTCTTTTACCTTCACTGCAAATAAAAAAATTGGAAAAAGAGGAAAAAATGGAGACTCGTCACTCTTGATTTACAATCTGCTCTTCTTCTCTGCTAAAAACGTAAAAAAAGTAGCTTTTTATGCTTTTCTCTGTAACAGTGGAAAGGAAGTGTAATGACAAATTACGAAAAAATGTTTCTGCTTTTTCAGCTTTTTACTAGCTGAAAACTTTTTTTTTCGATTGTGGTCTCGTTTGTGAAGCCAAACAAGTCATAATTTTGTTCAGAGTAAAAGTGAGTGACTCACTGACAATGAATGGGAGAGTGCCATGGCAGAAGAGGCAACTTTTCTCTGCACCGGGAAATACGAAGTGTGGCTTTTGTGGCTCTGGTGGCTTCCAACGTTCCAACCGCCCCTCTTTTCAGTGTGTTTTTGTTATTAAATAGGGAAATGTGTTTGACTTTTTTGAGGGTAAAAATAGAGATAATATTTTCGCGCGTGATGCGCGATGAAGCTATTGGCATTGATAATGTTTGAGGAGGAAATCGGAGGATGGTGATGGTATCGTGACGGGGAAAGAGCAAACTGTGCTGACACTGTCTGCTACTTCCCCAAAAAATATCCTTCCGTTTAATGCTCAGTCACTGTTTGTTTATGTTGGAGTTATTGCTGTGAAAACATCAGCTTTTTCGTGAATTGTTATGAATGAATTGATCCTTTTATGGATATTTATGAGTTGGCCTTTTGAGCAAAAATTTTTTTTTTGTTTAGACTGGCACTGGAGAGCACATCTTCTCTTTTTCTTCAGGGTCACGGGTTATCCGAAATGGTCACATTTTGCAGAGTAGAATCAAAAACAGTCCAACTTTTGAGCAAAAATTTTTTTTGTTTAGACTGGCACTGGAGAGCACATCTTCTCTTTTTCTTCAGGGTCACGGGTTATCCGAAATGGTCACATTTTGCAGAGTAGAATCAAAAACAGTCCACACAGAGAGTGAATAGGCGAGGTTCTTGCGAAATTTTGCGAATATCCTACAACCCTTGTTATTCTTCTTCTCAAAAAGCACTTTCTCTGTTGACGCAAATGCACTTGAATGTTTAGCCAAATAAAAAAAAGTTGCTTTGCTTTTCTAAGTAAGTAGTAAAGTGATGTTGATGGCTGTGATCCGGACTGAAACTGTCTTCGCAGCTCATCAAAAAAATTAGAAATGGCATGGGTGAACTGTTATGATGATGACGTTAGGGAGCACATTAGGATTTGCCGATTACTTTTACCAATAAAAGACGTCTGCTTCTACAAAAAAAAGTGATGGCATTTAAGCATTTTCCCTGTCTGTACAAATAGGCAGTTTTTGCGTATTAGTGGAGTGGAGCTGCCACCCGTGATTAATTTCATTCTTTTGCGTGTGCTGACTATGACTTGACTTGGATGCGATGCTCTACTTGCGGTGTGCTAATCAAACATTCCGCGTCTCTATCAACGTCTTCATTTCATTCGAGTTCGCATCCTCTCATTTCTCTACACTTCCGATATGGGAACCGTTATCTCGCGGCGTTCAACAAACTTTTGCCTCGCAGTGTCGCGGTTCTCTGAGGAATTTACGAAATTAATACGTTTGGAAATGAAAAACTTGAGAGAGTGTATTGCAAAAATCCTCCTCTTCTCTCTTCTCTTTCACTTGACCTTATTCCATACATTTTGGGCAACAAGCCGCCCACAACTCTCACAACAACAGCAACAGCTCCTCCACACTCTCGTCATTTTCACTTTGCATTAAATAAAGATGAGAGCAGATTTTCATAACTGCTCATCACCAAAATGGTTTCCCTGTTTGTGGAACTTTTCCATCGAAATCCCATTTCCTCCTCTTCCACCAGATGTAGAGGAAGAAAGAGGGGAGAGCGTGACAGCCCAAGAAATAAATTCTGAAAACCGAAAATCGAAAAAAAAGACAAACTATGCACTCCACACACCTCCAACCCGTTTTCTCAACCTACACTCCAAAATAAAGGAGCGGAACAAGAAGAAAGTTATTGGAGAAAAGAAGTACACCCAAGAATAACTGAATATTATACGTATCCCCCAAAAAAATTTGTTCCTTTTTCTATTCCTACTATCCTCCACCGACTTTCATTTTTTTTCTAGCTTTACCATTTCCACATTACCCGAAAATATATCACATCATGGGCAGACAAACAGTTACATTTTCCCGCTCCCTCATCAAACTCTCAGTAAAAATAATCAGTTCCTGGGATCTCATATGTTTAACCAAATTGCTTTTTCATTTTCATTCCCTTTCTCCCCAATCTCCCCAATCTCCTCATTGTTCCTTTTACGGAGGAGAAAATGTGCGCTCTATTTTTTCCCTACCTACAAACCTACCCCAGGAAAAAAAGTTTTTTTTGTCTACTTCCAAAACACAATTTTATTTAGAGTGGAAGACTCGAAATTGCATTGCAATGCATTGCACTTACCAAATATTGCTTGTCTCCTTTTTTACTCTCTTTCCCTCGTTAGGTACGCATTTATTTATGTGAATTCTATTCAGCAAAAATGGTTATCGCCTCCTCCCATTATGTATATTTTTTCTCCTTATTTTCCCCTTTCTCCAGAGAGAGGCTCTTTTTCACTTTTTTTACTTTTACGCCAGAGTGCACGGTGGCAAAATGGGAAAATGCATAAAGTACATATGCTCGAGTAAGAGAACTTATTCTCATTCCCTGTTCCCTTTTCATATTGGCCCTTTCTTTGATCTCCTTTTTTTCTAGTGCTTGTAAGTTGCCCCTTTTTATCCCTTCCTCTGTTTTTCGCAAACACAAAAACATTTTCTCCCGATGCTGCACACACACACACACTCTCTGGCAAGCGAAGAATTTCTTATTTTTTTTAAACGGGCTACCCATATATACTTTCCCATGGCAGATCTTACAAATTCATGTCCTCCACATAAAAAAAAGTTTCTTTTGCTGAAGATACGTACGTACAATGAGCATTGTCTATGTTATATGGCGCTATGTGGTGAAGAAGCGGTGCCATATGAAGTCTTTCTTGGAAAGGACTGGAAGTGATAACTTTTTTTGCATTGGGTACCAGTACCACTATACCACTCACTGCTACTCGCAGTTTTGCGGATAGTGTGCCGTTTCTATTTTTACAACTGTCAAGAGTACATGCAATATTCACAAACATTCCAATAATCTCGAATGCAGGAAGTAAAGTTTCTCTTCTCGTAAAAAGAAGGAATATTCAGAGGCTGTGTCTCGCTCGGTACGTATTGGGCTCATTAAAGAAGGCTTTACTTCGGTTGTCGAAGTACAAACAGTGTTTTATACTGCTCTGCCATATACGAAGTGACTCAAGTTTATGTTGTGCGATCTGTTTCCATAAAAAAAATAGGAGGAAGGGAGAGAGGAGGAATCGGCGAAAAGTTCGACAGAAAAGTGGGTCCTCCGAGCCTAGATAATTTGTTGCTGTTGAAGCTTCTACGGCTCACTGAGGAATTATTATGCCTACAAATAGAAGCTAATATACACACGAGGAGGGAAATGAGAAAGTCTATCTTTGCCGATATTTATATTGAAGGAGTGTAGCTCGGGGAGGAAAATATTTTCACTCCTTTCCTCTTTACTTCCACTGCGTCTCAGTGGGAGGGAGGGAAAAGAGATGCGTTCCTCTTTTTTTTAAAAAAAAAAAATAAGATTCAGTCTTGATAGAGTAGGAATTTTGGTGGAAGTGGCTACGCACAAAGAAGGGAGAAAGTTGGATAAGAAAGGAGAGCGAAGTATTTTTCGCTTCCCTCAATCTCTACTTCGGCGGATCTAATGCAAAATTTACAGCGCTTAATGAACAATGAAGACGTCAAGGAGGGCAAAGAAGAAAAGTTTTTCTAGTTTGAACGTTGCTAATTTCTTGATTGGGATAAGATAATTCGAAAACAGAAGGGAGTCTTCCCTCACAAATAATTCAGCTTCATTTTTCACACACTTCCTGATTCAGTGAGAAATCCTTTCCAGGGAAGACATTACAATTAAAAAGAAACCGATGGTGTGGCACCCAAACTTGAAACTCTCACCTACTCATTTACTCATATAAATGTTTATGGATTGGAATGAGGATAAGTTTCGGAAAGGAGGCACAAAGGTAGAAATCTTCTTTACTGATAGAAGAGCTGAAGTCGAAACTTTCCCTGGAAGGCTGGAAGGCTCACACGCTTTCGCAGTTCCTTGAAAGTTGAAAGTTAAGGAAAAGTGGCGGTTTCACTATGTCCCAAATTAAATAAGTTTAGAGGAAGTTTGAAGGGTTACAATTCCCATATCGCCTTGATGTGCTTATAAAAGCGGTGGGGAGGAAAACTTGATGAAAGACTTTCATAACTTTTGGTGATGAGCACTTCCTCAAAAAAATGAAGAAATGTAGAAATTCCTTTTTCCCACTCACTCAATCACAGAAGAATGAGCGGCTGATGGAGTCTCTCATCATGGGCTTTCTAATACACTTGTCTATGTTGAACTTTAATCAAATTATTACTGAGGTGCCCTGGATAATGGTGAAGGGTGCTTTCTCATCAAAACACTAAGCATACTTGAAGGTTCTTCTCATCCGTATAAAAAGAATTTTTTAATAAAAAATATGCTGCTAGGACGAAAAAGACAAATTGGGGAGTGGGCAAGATAGTTCATATTTTGGGATTAAAAAAGACATTCATGTATTCCGCAGTAGTTATCATTGTCAGTATTAGTTCAAAGAAGAAACTTTCTTAATTACTGGTTCCAAGTAGAGTGTGATGATTTTCAGAAAGGTGGCGTATAATGGGAATGTTTCCATTCTGGCCTCGTCCCTCAATGACATCCTCATATTTTTTGTATTATCTACGTGAAAGTATAAACAAAACTTTCTTTAGCCAGTTTATTGAAATGACAATAATACTTTAAAGGGTGTACACTGACTTAAAAACTTGTTTGTTATGCATAACTTTGTCAGTAAAATTTCTTTGGAAAAATACAAACTCTTGAATTTTAGACCTTATTCTTCCTTGAAACTTTGCGTCATTAAAAATCATAGGGAAATTCTCATAACAAGTTCTTTTTACACGATCTTACTATTAATGAAATTCCATTTGTAGTAAAAAAAGTGGAACGTGAGATGTTATGCAAAACGTATTTTTTGCGAATTCAATTATCCTTTGCATCCTTCCACACAAGTGCCAAACTACTTTCATTAAAAGTCTCCACGGTCACGTTTGGTGGTGGAAATCAATTTACCTGTTTGTATTTGTCCCTATTCAATTTCCTTTTCCAAAAATAGTACATTTTGTCCTTGCAAAGAGATTTTTTCCTCGGGCTTATGAAAGTCGGATTTTGGTTATGTAAACATCCCAAAAATTCCACGGTAGGCAGGTTAGACAAATTCCTACCTACCGCCTACAGGCTTTCTCCGAGGAATTTTGGAGTGCAAAATAATTTTGCTGAGAAGTAAATGAAAAATTATTTATCTGCTACACCTCATATCCGTCATCGTCATCATCAGTCAACGGGCAAAGAAGCTTCATCATTCCGCCAATTTATCACAGATGTTGATGTTAAAATTGAAAAGGTAAATTGCAAAGTGCGCCCCCTTTCCGGCTTCCAAAACACGTCACACAAAACCAAAACCTGATATTTGAAGGTGGCGGTGGGTTTTTGAAGGTGACCATTGCGAGGTGCTGTAGAGAGGAAACCTCATCCATAGAAAATCTATTTCCGAAGTCATTAAAAATTTTCTTTCATCATTACAGTGAAGGGCACAGATTCCTTTCAAGCTGGAGTTATTAATGAGCAGAGGCACATTTTTTTGAAGGTATCAGATTGTGAATGGATATAGGTCACCTCAAGCATCACCACTACCACCACCACTTCAATCTTCCTTCCGGGTGGATGAGCCCAATGACTTACTTTTTTTTACTGTCCTTCAGCATGGCTTATCTACCCACTAAAATCTCCCGCAATTAGTCTTTTTCCTGTGAACACACAGCGTCGCCGTCAGCACCAATTAAGTAATGTGCATGCATGGATCATTCACGCATCATAGGTTGTCAGCACAAATATTTACATTCGCTACTCACACCTCATTTCCTGGCTAAGCGAGAGTGAATGGGATAGATGTCTACCCAAAAATCGTATCCCAACTGGATGGCGAGTTTTGAGCAGGAGGGCTTCAGATCTAAAAGGCAAAAGCAAACTCTTTAGAGCTTTTCCGTTTGTATAACCTCATTTGTGGAGCTCGCCCTGTTTTCCTTTTTTTGCTGGCTCTGCCTTTGCTTACCCTCCACAATCCACTTGGAACAGAGCTCCATGTCGCATCATCATGTAACAGCAGAAGGGCACGTGTGGTCTTCAATCCTGTCTAATTTGGTTCCTTTTGCTTACAACTTTTTTTTGAATGGGAGCCCTCTTCAAAGCACCAAAAGTGTCTAAGCTGACCAGAGACTCGTGTGGTTTTTCAATATCAGCTCAAAGCTGAGGAGAATAGCTCTGCATGCGAAAAATGATTACTCTCAAACAACGATATCCTTTGAAGAAAAAAATCCCTGGCCAATGCCAAAACTCTGCACACTTTCGCTTTCGCATTAGCAACGTAAAAGTAAACAGCTTTTACTAGAAAGCTTCCTTTTTTGGAATTCTTTAATCAAGTTAGCCGGGGAAATGCATTTTTTTTTGCAAATGCAGATACATAGTAAAGGTTTTTTTATTTCCTGCGCCTGCTGAGTGATCGTGATGACAAGCTTTTCCGCTCAAGGTGCTCAGTTCAAGGGTAACTGAGGAAAAGGAGAGAAAAAAGAATTACTGAACCGTTCAAATTCTTTTATGCACTTGTCCTTCAGAAACAGCCGCTCTTCAAAATGAAACGTGTTCAAACCAGTAGAAAGTAAAAATCCGCAAAAAAAATTGGTTTTCTCTTTTGAAAGCTTCTCTTGTAAAAAGCCATGACTGGTTGGAAAAGGAAAAAGGGGAAGTTGTGAATTGGTGGAACTGGAAGCTGAATAGAAAGACCATACATCTTTTTTTTAAAAAAAATATAAAACCGGATGATGCAAATCAGCCCATTTGGTGGATTACAGAGTAGAGCCGAGTAGCGGAGCAAAGACAGACGGAAATTGTAAAATGGGCCAATTTTGTCCTGAAAGTTCGTTTCCTAAAGGAAAGTACAATTTCCCTTTTCATTCCATCCCCTACTGACGGTAGGGTTACGGTTACGTGCTCATGGATGCAGGGAGGTAATAGTAGTGGTGATGAGATGGCTGACGTCAAGTAAGAAGGAGGAAGGAAATTGCCATTCAACCGGTCATAAACGGGGTTATGCTCTTTTCCTCCAATTCCCTTTCGCACACTTCATAAAATTTTCCCATAATATAATAAAGTTGTGTACTTTCTACGAAAAAATTTCGGAAGCTAAAAGCTGCTATTTCTTCCTGTTTACTTAAAGCACGAACGACCTATACCTAGATATATAATTTTGATAATGTTTTAAAAATTATTTTCTCCGAATTGTAGCGCCAGAGGAGGCTTTTATTTTTGGATAAAACTTTGTTTTTTAAATACGTGAGTGGATGGCGAAATCTAAAGATAAAAAGTCAGTGAAGAAGGAAAACAGATCAAACTGTTGTCTTTCTTGACAAAGTCACCCTTTTCCATTTCTCTCCAACTCCAACTTTAGCCAAGCACTTTTCTCTCGGAGACTTTTTCCATTCGTTAAAAAAAGTTAAGGGATGAACGAACTCTGTGAGGCAGAGGACAAAAGGATAACTTTAATGCTCCCAGTTACCTGATATGCCCTCTTTGGCTGTTAAGATCACTTGGCTGAATTAAATTTATTAACGGTTTACGCAACTCGGACAAGGATAGATTCTAATCGAAAGTCTGCGGATTTTCTCAAGTTTTTCATGATCCCTTTGATCCAGCAAAGATGCCATGATGCGGGTAGCGTCTCCGCTATAAAATATGCCTTCCAGGTAAGGCCCACGCCTTCCTTTATGCTTCTACGTACTGCAGTAAAAAGACAAGCCATAATCTCAAAATGCCCCAACAAAATCAAATGATAGTGTACCTATTAAAAAGGAACACAAAATTGCGATTTCTCTTTTATTGACTGTTTATACCTAAGTTAATGCCGTCACAGCAAAATATCTAAAACGGATTGACCATTAAATCAAAATAAATTCAAATGATATTATCCTTCCAAAATCAGAAGACGGATGATGGCATCTCCATTGAAAGTTTAACGACTGGGAATTTATGGGCTCTTTTCAATCAAATTTATTCATGGACAGATTTTGAGAGAAAGTACAAAGACCTGTGCACGTGCAGAGAAACAGTTGCAAGTTACTAAATAAAGATTATCTTCTGTAGCATATGATACTTGTCATATTTTTAGCTGATAAGAAAAGACAGAGAATGTGCAGCCACGCGTCTCCGAGAAAAAGTAGTACGAGCACTTTCTCAAAGGAGACCGACCACCATTTACTAAATTTACCTATTTCGTTTGAAGGACTCCTCCCTTTTTGGATCGTTGGCGTATACTCTGCGTCATTTATTCCGACATTCTTATCTCCCTCCTAAACACAAAACTGCTTTAGAAAGCGGAAGCGAAAATCGTAATACACTTTGAATATTTTTTTTTGGATCTCTCCGGACTATCCGGAGAGATAAATATGTAATTTTATGGCGTTTCGCAACATGAACTTAATTTTCAGCATAAGCTAATACAAAAAAAGGAGAAGATTTTTAGGAAGACGCTTATGACCCGTTGTCTTATTCTATCCGAATTGGTTAACACTATCGGATTTTGGGATTTCACAGGTCGCTTGCTTCCCTCCAGAACTGAATCGCTAACAAGGAGGATATTTTTATCAGCCACTTTTTAGCTCTCCTATCGTCAGTACATTACCATTACTTGATGCAAATGAACTGCTGTCCACAAAAATTTATTGGCTGGATCACTGGCTCTCCACAGCTCTCTTCCTGTTTCTGCCCCGCCCTCAATACACAATCTTACAGTTGCCTTTTACATCACAGCTTTACGCAACCGGGAAAAGTTATAGCGTCACCGGAAGTCAAAATCCAGCTTGTATCTCTATATACATAGCTCATCGTCCAACCATTTTTCCTTTCAATTTAACTTTTACTGCTGAAGCTTTCCAGAGCTCAGTTACTTTTAAATAATAATTTTGGCTCATTTTTCTTCTCATATCTACACATAGTTGACCTGAAAAGTCGAGGTGAATAATATGAGGATACCTATTTAATTAAGCCATTTCTCACAACTGCCAAGTGCCATAAGTGCTGACAAAAGCGGGGTTTAATAAGATCGTGTCGCATTTCATTACTCTCACTAGCACCAGCACTAATTTGGACCTGCTCCCTCCATCATATCATCATCATTATGGAGGAAGATGCAATTGTTCTGTGTACAAAGACGGGAGCAATATTATAACAATGCGGATTGGGGTTTACAAGACTCCCCTTCCTTCGTCTATCCTCCATCACATCCCTTTCCCCTTTTTTGCAAGCTAGACTGGTATGTGAAATGAGCCAATTTTCTGTTTCCCCAGGAAAGCCACTTTCTTCTTTCCTGCGTGCGTAATCTCCGGTCTGACAGGATAGCGGTTTTTTCTCGACACCGACACACACGAGCAGTGTAGAAAGTACAAAAGACTTTCCACACCACTCATTTCAGTCCGGCTTCTTCTTCACAGGAAGAAAAGGCTGCAGCTGTATTTAATAGGCTCAAAGGCAAAATGTAGACTTCCGCAAATGGCAAATGCATTGCTGCATGCATGCTTTCACGCTCATTTTGCT
>JAHZND010000993.1:0-11744 GCA_027744115.1 Acrocyrtus sp. NNG-2020
GAGATAGCTCTGCAACATTAAATTCAGATGTTTACATGCAACGGTGAAAAATTGAAATAAAACAAGTGCAATTACAAGGCAGAAAAAAATCACAGTATGAAAACGATACACCTTTTAAAATTTGCATTTTTAACAAAGGCGAAAAAGTGTTGAAGAGTAGCTGAAAAGGGTGTAGCAATAGGTAATGTTAATTTGTTAATTAAAATGACTTTGACCCTGCCTCTCTCACACTCCAACAATGAAAGGAATGACAGATAACAGACAGCATACAACACACAACCTGAAAAATATTTATGAGTAAGCGCCACACTAAACAAAATGCAAAGCAGAAAAGAACTCCGCAAAAAAGGAAGTGTCTTGCAGTTGATTATTATTTCTTCCCTCCTTATTGTTACGCACTCACGTGTAATTACAACTGCTAAAGTAAATAATGATACGCGTAATAATGCTATTTTGCTGAATAGCAGACAAGAGGATTTTTCAGTATTGTTTTATCTGAAAATGTGAAACCTATACATCCACTTTACTGTTGAGCTTCTTGTTTGCCCTGCCACGCGTTTCGCTTTGCCATTGAGAAAAGTGCGTAAGTTTATTGCTATTTTTCTCTTTAAAGCAAGCAAAAAAAAGGCTGATGGAGAGATAAGATAACTTTAAGTGCGTTCAGTGTACCTTCATAAAAATTTGTTGATGAAGTATATTAATTTGAAACCATAAAATTAACGAGCGCCATTAACAGTATATTATCTGCAGTTAACTTTTTTTTGGCTTGTAATGAAAATTCTCTCTGTTCATGCACTGCAGAGTAATGTGGTGCTGAGGCTTGCAATTATATTATATTTAGGCGTCACACGCGCACTTTATTTTAGGAAGATAAATTTATTTTCATCGTATCACTCACATCAGGTCAGAGCTGCGATTAAACAATGACGCGCTAGGATTTTTTTTCTATAAGAGCTCTTTTGCAAAAAAAAGCTGAGAACTTCCTACGAGCGCTAATTGAAAAAGCAAGTAAGATGAGATCTGATCGCGTCAAGATTGGTATCATGTTGCGTAACGTTTGTCAAACTGGCGCAATATTGACACTGCGTGGAAGCATAAAAGGAGTCACCGGCTGCCATGATTTCATTCAATGAATCCTGACCTTCTGCATTCGCATTTCTTTGCGAGCAGTTTGTCTCAAAGGAATACTGTCAACTTTATCAGTGTCACAGTCACAGCTGAAAGAGAGCTACAGAAGAAAAGCATTTTTTGATAATGAAAAGTAAATTGAAGTCGGTGTAAATAACGGAGGCGGTGGCTGGATTTGGAAAGGTGGATTGTATTTACGAGACATGGATTGAAGTAAATGGCTTTGCAATGGATCTGCCTTGTCACCTTCATCTAAACATGAAATAGAGGAGAACAGGCAAAAACAATGCAAAAATGACTCTCCGTCAAATAAGAAATTTTTTGATTTACTTTCTGACAGATTGCGCACTTTATTATATGGATCCTTGTAAAAATATAACTGGGGGTCCTGCTGTGAGGAACAGGTTCCTCAGACATCATTAGACTGATTCCCAATCTCTCTCGAATTTTACCTCTAATGGAGTATGTAATCCTATCAAAATATCACTGACATTATGGTATTTTGCATAAACATAAAAAGTTTATTGGCAGTTTTATGGGGCTCGTTACTTTTTCAAGAAAATGCAGTTCGCATTAAGGTCTCCAACAAAATATACATTTTTAATGTTTATTGATGCTGCTGCATATTCAAATTGAGCTATATTGGGCGAAACCGCAATAAAAATCGGAGGTCACCTGTGCAAACCGTATTGCAACTACCTACGCACGCACGCACTTTTTATGCACTGGTTGGTATATGTATATGACCTTACAGAACTGATCTAAAGAAAGCGTCCCAAAACATGACAAAATATTTTTTGGATGACACGTGGTCAATCACTCGCAATGCACCTTGATTCTCATTATCACGAAGATATACGTGAAGATTGGAACCAATTAGGCAATTAAGTCAATTATGATGTAATCTTAGGTACAATTTTATTTAGAAATCTGGTTGACTTTCATTTACTCCAACAGTGATTTGTCCCAGAAATAAGGTTTACCAAAGGATGGGCTCCAACAGCAAACTAGCAGTACGGGATTTTTCCTCTAATCAGTCATGGATCTTTTTAAGAGTGGAATATTTTTACAAGGAAATGCTCTGCCTTTGGCTTGGGTGCACTGTCAAGAAAAAAAGGCATGCAGGTCTACTAATGACCTTGAAAATGTGCGTAGAATGCAGAACAAAGTTCCATTTTACCAAGTTAATCATATGTAAATTACAGTTTTTTCAGTGCTACAAGTTGATTTAAAGGATGAATTATTAATCAAAATCGCCATTAAAAAGTCGTGCTGCAATTGCTGTCAGATGAAGTAGCCGAACTACTACTGCAGTATCGCTTTAGAGTAATCAGCAATTGGCAACTGACTATAAATCCGCTCAATTTAAAGAAAAGGTCTTTGAATGAAGTAGCAGTATAATCACAACTAAAGTATCCTTACTGCTTCATTAATTTATTGGTGGTAGACAAGCAACTTTTCAAGTGGAAAGGATGAAAAGCTGAAAACAATGGATTTTATAGCCCAATAATTATTCTGTTGCAGTCAAGCATTTTACAATCAATCATTTACGATCATCGTGAATCATCAGCGTTATGGTATTGGTCAATTAATTTCATATAATATTTGCATGTAAAAAACGACCACTCTACTAGAAAATCTGATGATCACCCATGGCGGAGGAGAGAAAGATTAAAAATGAGCTTTAAACGAGCTTGCTTCTCTTGGCCTAATAAAAGTGATTTTTGATGGCTGCATTCCTTCCAAAAGATTAAAAAGTGTTTTGAATACATAAATTGAAGTGTTGGGATAAAATGATTCGCAGCCTTAGAAATCAAGGAGATTTTTCAGAGTTTTGAAACAAATGTTTTACAGCCGCTGTAAAAATGAAACGTGCAACATTCCTTTGCGGATTTTGCCATTTCCTGAAATAATTTTTTATTGTCAGTGAAACGCACTTCGTCAAGCATGTCCATTAACTAAAAACAAGTGCGACTTTTACTAAGGAAGTCCATTACGAAAAATCGAATGAAATTCAAACATTTTGCCGCAACCCGTTAAGCTGAATGTTTTCTTTTTCTTTGAAAGGGGTTACATATACTTTTGATCTAGTCGGCTTTTCGGTCCCAGATTCGTCTATAAATTATCGCGCTAAATGATGGCACATTAATTCGAATCAGTGAAGTTTAGCCGAAAGTCAGGATGGAAATTGTTTTGTAAAAGTAAACAAGACTTGTTTCTCCTTTCTACAGAGTTTATAATATGGTGAACCTGTCACAGGGCAAAGCAAAACAGGCCTACCAAACTGAAATGAATATAGTAGCAATTCACACTGACAGAAGGAGGTCTCGCTTTGATTGCCCCTATCACATCTGCTACAACAAATTCTAAATTAATGAAGAACATCCGCACACAAGCAGACTATATGCTCCACCTCAAACATCTGCACAAAAAAATTCGCAGTCTGTACGCACAACCGTCAAATGTATCATACGCGTTAATGAGCAGTAAGCACATGCATGCCTTGCCAATTCATATATCAGTTTGAGCCATAATTTATTCCCAAGTGAATAAAATGCGTACACGCATAATTAGACTGTGCGTATATATGTAATCGGTCCGTACAACTCTTTGCTGTCTGCTGTACAGTTTTGCAGTCGTCATTGTCACTCCATTTTTATTTTTGTTGTTGTGCTTGTATTACCACTGCATTTATTACAAATAATCAAATAACTTGAAAATAAAAAAAACGAGGTGACAATAGGTGACACGTCCTAGATTACTCAAGTTTACAGCGTAACCTCACCTCGTCATGTGGCGAGCAAAGGAGCAAATAATATCTAAAGCAAAAATGAATGAAAACATTATGAAAAAAGTCTTTTTTCAAGCACTGTCACATATGCCACACCGCAGAATCGTGATAAATAATTCCACACGCATTCCACATCATGTTGGCCAATGCTCTAATAAAAGACAGTTTGTTATGGTGGCATCCTATTAAATGTACAGCTAGTTTTGTTAGTTGACAAATATTCCTTTTATTGCTGTTGTGCATTCTGGTGTTTAGGCTTACAGTTTATTTAGGCAAATCAACGTAAGTGTTAGTCAGCAGGTGTGGGACAGAACTCAGAAATGGTGGAGTGCCACATTTTTTTCATTGCCAACTGATTCCACGGGTTTGGCAGAAGGTGTCTGCCTATGAACAAATTCTATGCATTCATATGTATAGTTTAATTGTTTGTCGCAGACAGCCTTAACTAATATTTTGCTTTCACTTTGCTTTCTCTGTAGTTAGATTTATGTAAAAGGAGGCGAATTTTATATTCAAAATTTGTAATTATGAAAATACAATTGTAGGCGAGGTGAAAAATGTGTATTTGTATGCGGCCGAGAAAGCAAACGGAGTGGGTTTAGTGCCTAGCCAATTGTTAGTTAGTTGATGGACAACTCGCATTTTCAGAGTTGAAATCAGGTCGCTCATCTCCATGCTCCCTTTTCCGATCTCCACGTGCCGAATATAAATCCAGTTTGAGGCCGACCTAGTTGATGTTGATACTCTACGATGCGTACGGAGATGTTGCCTCACACTATAAACACTGGGAGAGTACGTTTGTTTATCGGCAGCGGAGTGCGTATCTAGAGACCAAAAAATCTAAAGAAAATGATGATGGAGAGATCCATAGAGAACCCAAACCCAGTTAGAAGAGCAACCCCAGTAACTACACATATGCACAGAAAATAATCTCTGGAAGTGGCTAAATGCTCAGCACATACCGAATTGGATATGACTCTATGACACTATACTGCAGATGAAACAATGTATTACATATTACTCATTGCTCACTACTACATAATTTTCACGTTTAACCACAGTGAAGAGGATAACGTGCGTATTTAGTGTGGAAAGAGCAAATGTGTGTGGAGCATTGCTCAATACACTTTTATAGAAGTGGTTATGTCACCTCGTCAAAATCTTAGTCATGAACCTGGTTTCGTTTAATTTGGCTTAACTCTGGGACCTAGACACAATACCATGACATGGCCAACAAGATATTTTTTACAGAGACGCGTGTATCCAAAAAAAAAGTTCCAAGGAATTTTGGAGGCATGCGTTAATTTCCAGACCGTGTGTACTCAATTCGTTGAAAGTTCTATAGAATACTGTGCATATGGACGCAGTACGCACACGGTAAGACTTTGCAGAAGGACTCAAGATTCCAGAATTGACTCAGGGAAAGTACATAAAGCTGTTGTAGAGCCAAAGGCAAAGGGTACAGAAAAAGGGGAAATGCATGTTGGAGCAAAGAAAGGCTACCTACATCAGGGCATGAATTTTGTGTGAAGAAATCGACCGAAAAGAAGAAAGGAGAAAGCAAACGCAGGATTCATTGAGCAAATGGTTACAGGCAGCCTTCTTTCATTTTCAACTTTGTACAAAGTAAATGCAGTTGTTGTAGATGCGCTGCCCCTATTTTCCCTTTCTCTCTGTGAAAGGAAGGGAAAAAAGGGGGCCAATATGACAAGAGAGTGCATGCTTACATGTGTTACGCTATAAAAGGCGGATGCAGGGGAAAGGGAAAAAATCGAAGCTGGTAACAGGACGCCTTCGCTTCAGTCTCTCATGTCCTTAGGTAGGTAGGTACGTCTGTAAATATCTAAGATTACTATGTAAATTGTAGCAGGCTTTTTAGTTAGCTGTATCGCGTTACCTTACCACATACTCTAAATCTACTCGTTGTACATATGAGAAATTATACAAAGTTAATATTTAACGGGAACGAGCCGCAAGTACTAATGACTTTCACGTTTAATTCTTTTTTGAGGTACTAATTAGCAAGACAAGTTTAAATAATTAAGCAAGAATATGGACGAAGAAATTATACAAAGTTAATATTTAACGGGAACGAGCCGCAAGTACTAATGACTTTCACGTTTAATTCTTTTTTGAGGTACTAATTAGCAAGACAAGTTTAAATAATTAAGCAAGAATACGGACGCGCAAGCACAATAGGAAAGAATAAAAGAACATGCTCAAAATGCAAACGAAACCAGTTGTTCCTTTTCATCAAAAGTGGTAAATTCACAAAAATCCAGAAATCCTCACAGAAATGCATCATGGGTTTTGTATTTTTAGCGAAATAAAAAAAAGAGAACGAGAAGTTTATAAAAGGGGGATTGAATGAAAAATGCTGATGGAACATCAGCATTCCCATCATCGTTGTTCTCGGTCCCCATTCCCTTTTCGAACTCGAAGGCCATTGAACTCTTGGAGTTGAGCTCCACGTGCGGGGGAGGAATCTTCTCTTTGGTAGCATGGACTGCTCCAGGAGCGGAGCAGTTTTTGTTATTTGTGCTTAGTCCTATTGAGTGACACACTCTATACCATATCCATTTTTATATACGTAAACGCAACTTTTTCCTTCCTTTCTACACGCAATGTACGCACACCACCACCACCACTGCCACTCTAATCCCATTTTCTTTCATTTTCTCTTCTCCCACTGGCACCGCGATGCAACATCAACATCACGATGATTGCGTTCCTTTCGTTTCACTCTCTTTCCTTGCAAGCTTGCATCCATTCTCCAAACTACTTTTTTATAATAGGGACTTGCCTCGTTCCCTATTAAATTGAATAGATTTTTTTCCACATCGCGTACTCCTATCGAGTTGCTATATTTAAGTTGGCTCTCTTTCCTCTCTATCTACATCAATGCATTCCGCTCTATTGTTCCAAGCATAACATTTGCGCTATGGATTTTTAGCTATAGTGGAGACTTGGAGAGGTGGCTGCAAGAGGGAACAACTTTTTTTGAGCTAGTAGGCAAACAAACTCGGCTCTGTAGAAGTTCGCTTTGACTGTGTGTGTGTATGCGCGTATATCCACCTACTTATGCACGCACATATTTGAGTATTGCATAATATCGAACGCAGTAAGCTCTTCCTGTCCTCTCATACAACTTTATTTAAAAAGAAGTTTTTTTTCTCTTCGCTTCACTCTCCTCAGACAACTTGCATATAGAAAACCGAGGTAACCGTGTTACCACTGTCATGTCATCATCGTTATACGCGAGGAATTCTATTGCTGAGGATGGAGATGATGGAGCATTTGAAATGCGCTTGTTGTGCTTTAATAATTCGTCACTTATTTTTCCTTTTCTGTATTTTTATTATGGGTGTTTGGACACGGGAAAAATAATCTCAGAGATTTTTGCATTTTCTTTGGTTGGCCAACTTCTTGGAATTAGCGAGATAAATAAGTTGGGTCATACTAAGAGTTTTTAATGGCGTTTGGTTTTATTAGCTAAATATTTGAACTGGATGGGGATCAGAATCAGGAAGCATAAGAAGGGGTTTATTTGCAAGGGGAAATTCTAAAAATAACAAAGCGCCGCCGGACATTCTTTTCGTCAATAGTAATAAGCCAAAATGCACAATATAATTGCACAGAGAGTGACAGGCAGTCACCCCTCTCGCCGGTTTTGGCTCTACTCGGCCAATGACTTTTCAACAATATGCAATGGAAAAATATATTCATTTTCGAGGCTGAAGGTGACCTCTTGTCATCATCATCGTATCATTCTAACAAATTATTACAGACTCATTTTTTGTTGGAGCCGCAGCCGTAACCGTCACTAACGAAATGCTTCCAGTGACTAGTGACTGTCCATTTTCCCATACCGCATTTTACCAAAAGAAGAAAAAAAGTTGAAAGGGAGAATAGAATCTAGAGGCATTTTTTATTTACAAATTGCATTCACACGCATTCACGCACTCCACAATTTTTATTGATAGCGAAAGGCATTCAAAAAGTTCCATACCCTTTTCTATGTGATTTTACGACTGGAGGCGTATCTAACAATTTCAGTGCTTGTAATACGACCCTGCCTAGATATGCAACTAGAATTGTAGTGAATGCAATGCACTCTCATTCTCATTACAACGTGAATTTTTGCTCTTACTCACATCAGCTCTCATCATTGTTCATGGGAAGGAGTTTTTATTTTAGGTGTTGTTTGACTTTTATGAAGATACTTGATGCTCTTCTCTCACACTTCTCCACGCTCATGGAACTGAAATCGAAAGGGATGTTAGGAACCTGGCCAGAAAAGAGGAGGATACAAAAAAGGAATAAAAAAAGTGCAGCAAAAAATATCCTCGCATACTTTCGAGGGCATAGAACTTCTCTCTGAGAAGCTCGACAAAAAATATTCTAATACTGAGAGAACTAGACACGCATAATAAATAAAAATGTGAATACGCACATAATGCATTTTCATGTTTTTTATAGAGAAAAAAGGAGAGCTGCGTAATGATAATGGTGTTGGTGTTGATGTTGATGATCAAAACCCAGATGACCTTCAACTCAGTCATTATATCATGGTAAAGTAGAAGTTCACCAAAAAAATATTCTCTCCATGTGCCATCGACATCATTGCCATATCAGATTATTTTCACTTTCTATTTCAAAAAAAGAGAGAACTTCTAGTACATCTGATAGCCTGGACAGGATCATTAGAGCACCAAATTTGGAGCTAAAAATATTTTCATTTTCTTGTCTGGGCTGAAATGTAAAGCTTGTTTTTTCCCTTTCTGGAAAATAAAGTAGGCGTTTACCAACACTGGAAAATTTATCTTCGAAAACATGGAATGAGTCTTCAAGCAAAAAATAATTGTGCACTCATTTAAATACAGGAACCCTGATCACTGATCATTATCCGGTTTCCGTAGTTTGTACAAAAAATATTCCGTCCGTTTAAATTAGTTTATGGTTTGCAGGAAAAATTCCGAACTTTTAAAATGACAAATGCCCCGTTCTCGTTCTCTTTTAAGAGAGTAAAAGTAAAAATGGCCGTGGTCTCTCTATCGACAGTCATCATTACTTACACAGCGAATACTGTGCCGACACAAGCTTCACAAAAAACAACGAAAGTGGCTGGAAGTAGGGAGGAAAACGAACAGAAAATAAGTTTCTCAAGAAAAGAAGGCGACATGGCAGAAGAGTGCTAGGGTTCATGTTACCAACTCGCATTTATCCAGTTTGTGCGTTCAACTTAAATAGGCATTCATTCTTTTTCCATGGTCTGAGGAAGACACGCATAGCAGGCTCGGCAGGCTGTATAGACTCATACGCACCACAAGGTTTTTTCTTCTCTCTGAGGACAACTTTGTCCAAATTGACCTTTTACACGTGGAACTATTTTTTCTACATCCATTCCAAAACTAAAGCTGAAATGTAAGCTAATCCACTTAATATGTATTAATAGGGTGGTATTTGGTATTATATCCAGTAGAGGCTATTTATGTATAAGGAAATTGGCTGTTGGCAGGAAAAAACGTATGTATTTGGTTATTTGCTAGATTCCCATATGAAATCCGTGGCGCTGCACACTACTCACCGGAATCGGAATTCTCAGAGGAGGTACAATACATCGCACGATATCTGAAGGATAGTGATGGAGGAGTCGAGGAAGGCGTGTATTTTTTATTTAACTCTTGTAATAAAAAACCCCCAAAGACTCCACAAATCCAAGTCAGGATGAGAAAAGCGTAGCGCTATTGCTATTATTAAACCAGAGAAAAATATGCCTTTTGTTACATTGAGCTCTTTTGTTACTCATTCTCTTCTTTATTACTTATCTGCTGCATGGAACGGTTTCCTACAGCTTTTCTCACCGGTGGACAGTGTCCATTTTAGTATAAAAAAATATTTTTTCTAGTCAGAGAAGAGGAGGAAACTAACAAAATTCACTTTCGTTTCTGGCACAAATGGACAACCAGCCATTTGGGAGTACATTATTGCGTCATAAGATGCAGGAGGGGATTTTGAGTTGAGAAAGAATTTTTTTCTTCAGGTGGTTTCCCTTTTTAAAAAGCTATTTACATAAGTAGCCGTCTACCCGCATAAAAAAGAAGCGTCGCAGGATTGCATCGGTGCACTGCAGACTGGACGCTGCAGGATCTGACCAGTAAAAAGTAGCCACTAGCTAATAACACCACATTTTTTCTACTTGTAATATATCATTATCTATATTTAGCTCAAAGATTTCTAAAAGAAATTGGTCAAGATGAAGTTAACGATGATAAGAATGAAGTTCAGGAGGAACTTCTCCAGTTAGCTATATACGATAATTCGATTTTGTTCCTACTTATTGGGAAACATTTTTAGGAAATAATTTTTTTAACGAAACATTTTTTCTGTTAAAAAAATAGATCGTTGGCGGCACAAAAATTTTGTAATGGTGCTGGTAATTACACCACTATCAGGATGATAATCACCCACTAAAAACAAAAAAACTGAGTTGTGATATGTTGCGTACGTCAAAAAAATAAAAATGACGAGCAACTTGCTGTCCGACGGGCTTTACGCAGTAGTAAAAAGTGAAAATTGTATAAGTTTCCACATGAAAATGACCAATGGCAAGATATCCACTTTTTGAAGAGAATAGTAGTAAGGATTGCGTAATGATTATTATGACTCTTCTACCGACTCCGACTCTTATCTCCCGAAGAGAAAAGAGAAGGAAAAAAATGATGATGAGTATGACCAGTCAAGCTAGCGGACTGCCCACTAAGAAAAAGAAAAATGTTAAGAGTGGACTTGACTTTTTTGTTGAGACTGGCAATGTACATGTAAGCAAAGCTTTCGGTGTTGTTATTGTTGAGAGGAGTTGAGATAAATACTTGAACTTGGAATCAATTGGATGGATATATATACAACATGTAACCTTTCTTGATGTGGATGATGAGGAGAAACCTGAACGTGATAAGGTAACAACTTTTCTCATGATGATACGCTGACGCTGCTGGTATTTTTCCTTTCGTTTGAGAAAGTTCAATGTAAAGTGCGTAAAGGAAGGAAATGAGCGAAGGAGATAACAACATGCAGTATACACCATGCACTTGTAATCCGAGTGTATAATCAGAAAAAATTCTGGTTTTTATCTTAACTAAGTCATGAGGAATTTATTTCTTTACTCCATTATAGAGTCTTCTCTAGAAAAATAGTTTCGGATAGGGAATGTCTTATATATCTTTAAAGAAGTTTTTTGGGCATGCTGAGAGAGGAGAGTCTGACCGGACCAAGAAAGTGGTCAGTGGAGAAGGCTCGTACTTATTATGATCAGTGCAATGGCGATGATGATGATGGGGCGATAAATATTCAGATTTTTTTTGTTTCAGGCAGACAGGTGCATGGCATAATGAGTGAATGGGTCTTTTGGTCTGGGTGTACTGGAGAATTTTTTTGTGGACGGGGTATAGCATATCTGTATTAATAGATCATCCCTTTGAGAATCTACACTCATCTATTAGTGGTGACCGATTCCAAAAGAGTAATCTTATCATAAATGCGCGTCTTTTATCATTATTTCCTACAGCATACAAAAAATGCTGAGGTGAATCTTTTTTGATCGGAGCGCTTTTTAATTCCTCACATGTGCTGGTTAAAATGTGAACAGCAAACGGCCAAAATAACTTTTTTTACTTCCCAGCGTTTTTCCAGACTCCTCTTTATTTCTCTGTCTATGAGATTAGAATGCAATGACCGGTGGCTAGTAGCTAAGAAAACTGGAAACTGATACTGCACTTGATAAGGTGTAATAGAAATGCAGAATGCACCTGACATAAATTAAACG
>JAHZND010000994.1:0-16961 GCA_027744115.1 Acrocyrtus sp. NNG-2020
ATTTTTTTTGGTGAGTGTGCTTTAGCCAACCGAAGCACACTCACTCACACACGTACTGCTCGCTTGAAAATGAAATAAATGCCGTCATCATCATTATCCCTTATCCCTGTTAACTTTTACGATAGCCATAATAATAATCGAGTTTCAATAATAATGAATGTGACTAGTGCACATATTTTACTTAGGTATGGATATAGGACACGAAGAGAAAAAAGATGGTGATGGCTGGTAGTGGTGACGGTGATGGTCCGCCAAGATTTTCTTATTGTTCATCCGTGAGGGAGGAAGGAGAGGAGCATCGCGACTGTCATTTTGACACAGTTCAGGCTGGGCAGTGAGCCTGCTAGACAAAATAGTTTATTAAAACCCTAAACAAACTTGGGCTAAGAGCATGTGACGTTTATGCATGTACTCTGCTGACCACCAGTGCCACCACCACAGCCATTTCCTACTATAGGCTCGTCATGTCCGAACAATTGTCAGTCTAAGAAAGGAAAGGAAAAAGAATTATTTTTACGAGTCTCTTGACTTCCTTTCTCTATAACTCAGGAGGGTGAAGGAATGACGATTTGTGGGACTCTCTCGCTTCCTACGCGTATGGCAAATAGTACCTACGTGCAGTCTTAAGTGGATTAGGAATGAGTGTGTGCTCTCGCGTAAAGATAAATGAGGTGAGCACACAAAAGAACTCTTCCGTTTTACAAGCTTTTCGAGCACAAAAGGGAAAACGATGCACTAAAATTAAATATTTCTCCGACAGAAATAAATATTTCTGCTGTTCCGAGTACGCGAGATAACTGTCGGCTCACAAAACTCTGAAGTCAAATTTAGAAGCTGACTTTGGAGCAGACAGACACAGGAAAAAGGAATGCCTTTTTTCTTTTTCCTGTACTTAATGAACATTGCTGCGGAGTGAATTGCAGCATTGTTATACTTGACCAGAGAGAAAAAAAGGAGAAAAAAGACGAAAATATATATCCGTGATATAATAGCAAAAATGACCGTGTAAAGATGGCTATGGCCTTTCACACAGCTATACAGTCACATTCATATACAGTCGCTATTTTGGCGCTGACGATGGTTCACCAAAAGTAAACAGAGAAAGAATCGAACTGATTATAGCATTGTAGCCATTGTACATCTCCTGTGGTGAAATATGCGTTAAGGAAAGGATAGTGAAAAAAAGAGGAATATTTTTTCTAATGTTGGTGGAGCAAGAAAAGAGTCAATCATGCGTGAGGCATAAGTCTTGTAAGGTGTCAAGGCGCCGACATAGAAATACAGAAGATAACGGTTTCAAAGTAACATTAATTTGACTTACTCTTTGAGGACAGAATTCCTCCTACTCTGTCCTCACTCCTAGAAAAAAATATTGTAAATTCGTTTTCCACAAAAAAAATATATTCTTCTTTTCTTCCATACTCATCCACTATGCTGACTATTTTTTTTCTCGGTGACATAATCCAAAAGATTATCCACTCATGTCGTGTCAAGATTGGTCTGCATTTTGCGGAAAATGTATGAAAATGAAGTGATCACGTACTGCTCCAAAAATGTGTTTTTCTGTTTTACAAGCAGAAATAGCCGTGCATTAGCATTGATTATAATGATAAAGTTGTTTTTAAAAGCGGAGTTTTCATTATAATATCATCATGTGAAAGGTGCAATTGAGGATGATGCATGGTTATTGCAATATCAGAGTGTAACAAGGGCATTTTTAAAGAAAAATATGTTTCGTGTAACATGCCTATACGCACGTAAGCCTTAATGGTAATGGTACATGTCAGGGGAAAAGAGAAAAAAAAAGAATTTTGGGAACAATTTTTTTTTCAGTCTTGTATCCTAATGAAAAGAAAATACTTCACCCGCTCGTCTCATTTTTTGGGCGTTTTTAACGATGGTGCTAAGTGGCAGTTTTTTTGGTAATAATCACACCCTCTAAAGACATCTCTATTCTTTACTCTTGTTGCTCGTTTTTTCTCTATTTTCTGTAAAAAAAGAATTTATTGTGCTTTTTCTTATTTTTCTATGCTTTCGTGTGTCTCATCAGGATGACGAGAGAGAGGGAAATAAAAAAAGTGTGAGAGTGGGGACGATATTATGGATGGTGGGATTGTTGCTGTTAATACTGTTGATGAGTGCCACTGAAAAAAAAAATCTCTCGTGGCTTTTTAAGAGAAAAATTGGATTGCTCCTGGCATAATTTTATTTTTGTGTGGGGGAAGGAAAAATAAGATGAAAACAGAGGAGGAATTGTCCATGATCATGATGCGTAAAAGGATGTGGGAATATGGGAGCAATGCACGAATGCGTGCGTTTAAAAGACGAGACAATAAAATAAAAGGCATGGCCTGGATTCAATTTGAATAGAGTTAAGTGGAAGGTGGCAGCCAGTGTACCGCTACTTTTTATGTAATTTGGGTGATTGTTGTGATGTGGTGGGCTGCAGCGTGATTGTGAGGAGGATGAAGGTGGCTGGCTTTTTTGACATTTTCTTTAATATAATGACCCTCTCCTGGCAAATTTTAAAATGCGGAAAAAACGCTGAGCCTCTTTTTTGCAGTGTTTGTGTGGTCCACTTAATGATAGCTTCTGCCGCATTTTGTGTGGAGCTGCCACTTTTCGGTGCGTCATCAGCTTTAAAAAATCGTTCCTTTTTGGAGTTTTTTTTTCAAATAGAAAGAACTGTGGTGGAACATGTAACGAGGCACGCGTGTATTTCTTTGTGTACTTAACGACAAGCCCAATTGTCGCGTACCGTTTGTCAACAGAGCAGTTTTCCACAGGATTTTTTTCTCATTGTTAGCATAGCAAGCAGAGAAAAAAATGATTGCTTATAAGGAGAAAATAAGCTTTTTATTATCCTCCATAAAAAGGTAGAATCGCCCTTATATGCTGATGGCAGGTAAAAATGGTAGATATGAGTCAGGTGCAATATAAAAGTGTTTTTGTAGATTGTGGGAATTCTTTTTATAAGGAAAAACAGTAGATGTAAAAATGTACGAGGAGGCTTTAACCCTTGGAAAAAATATATGTGTGTGCTGAGTTTTACGATTGGGAGTGGAGCCAAATAAAATGGAAGGGGATATTGTAGAAAAAGCAGCCGTAATCTAGTGAAATTGTGGAAATTAGCTGTGTGATTCCATTAAAAACGAAGCCACAAAAGAGGCGTACCCAAGATTTCATCGTTTCTCTCGTTTTAATTCCCTTTCCTTCTGGAATATAATAATAGTAATAATGTAATTTTCCTTTGATGTGGGATATTAAATAGGCACCTCTTATAAGAGAAAAATAAGAATTTTCATTATGGAGAACGCTGCTATACACTTGGCATATTATCGCGGTTGTGCTCTTTCAAGCGAGGAGGAGAGCATTTAAAGGATTACACAATGCTCCACAACTCGGCTTGCTACTTACTAAGCAAATTGTTTTTAGGGTGGAAAAGTGACTTTTTTCCTTGGTTAAAAAACCACAAAACGAGCATATTGTACATTGCGCTTGACGGAAATAACAAAAAAATAATTTAGGACTTAACGTACGATAAAATTGAATTATCTGGACAACTACCTACTTCAGGCCAAATGACTGGAATTTTATTAAACCTTTTTATTTATTTTATGAATAATATTTACTGAAATAGTTAACGACGTAGAACTTACTCTAGAAAACTTTACAATGAATCATCGAAAGTTGATATTTCTAGCTAATAAACTAGCTAGCTACAACTAAATTCTCGAATTATCATTATTCTCCAAGCAATCTACCAGAGGATGGGTAATGTCTCGCTAAAATTCCTAAAAAAAAGTCGTCACTTCCCCATAAGTATTTTTATTCTTGGTGCTCTGCTCAGCCGAGCATTTATAAATTGTCCACATTTTTGCTCTTCTCAATTCTCACAGTTATTACATGATCCATCCATCCGCTCCAATCATCCCTAAGGGTAAGAAGTGGTAACGCTCTGGCTAGTAGAACATGAAATGAGTATTACGTCTGCGTTCTACGTGTGTGTAAAAGAGTTATGAGAGGTAGTGTGTATAAATGAGGATAACCCTTTTGACTCTTGAACTATCCATCCATCTTCCCATCCAGCTATATTTTTTCTTCACATTTTTACATGGAGTAATCACTTTAAATATTTTTATATTAGAGTATATCACACATCGGACACCGCAGCATTACTCATGCATACCTATTCCTTATTTTAGCTGGTCTCCTCTTCTCCTCCAAACTTCTCTGGGATAATATGCGATAAAAAGAGACTCCGTGTCCACAGTCCACAGCTATAGAATGCCCATCCACGTCCACAATCCCATCCACCTTTTGCACTCTTTTTTGGTCTCATCACACTCATAAAAGGAGGACGGAGAGGAGCACATAGGCAGCGAGTGAAAAAAGGGTAGTATGGACTGCTTGTTGCTTCTGCTGAGAAAATACGTAGACGAGGAGAGGGTTGATCACTTCTAAAATGATAATGACTGTAAAGCATACTCACATGTACGCGTGTGATATGAAATGGGTACCAAAAAAGCTGAAGCGGTGTTACCTCAGCCATATAGGAGCTATTATGCATACATATGCCTAGGTAAAAACAATGCATGGAAGGGGTAGAAAAAATATTTTTTCTTCGTCTTGTTTTCTCCCTCTGAACTAAAGCTCATTTTTGCTCCTTATCTTCTCTGAATCACGACGATAGGGACAGACATGTACACACGTTACGCTACACACAAAAGCGCGGAGAGGAGTTTCTCATGTAATTCTTTCCATGCATGGATCCCAATCAGTTCTTAACAGTCCGCTGACCACCGCACACACATAACACTAAAGCATAGTTGTATGCACGGAGAGAAGAAGAAAAAAGCAGAAATAATTTTTTTTCATGCAAACAAAGTAAAAAATTTTTTCCAGTAAAAGGGAATACCTAGCAATAATAAATATACCATTCTAATAATACATTTTATTAGCTTTTAGCACTACTATTAATAATAAAAAAATACTCATCATTGTTATCTGTATCATTGTTGGAGAGTATACAACTTCTCTTCCCTGCTAGTTCACTCCTCTCTATACGTAAAGAGCTACGCCGTGCTATTTCTGGTTGGTAGTAGTGGAGGAGGAACAGGAATCGAAAGAAGCAACAAGTGTGCCTTTCGACTTTTCGTATTGCGTGCGAATTAGATTAAGCACGGGTTTTTACTTCTCTCTGAGAAAAAAATATTTCAGCGTACACGTGAAATCAGCGAGCCGTTGTTTTACCTAAAAAACGAACAGTTTTAGCACCGCAAGGGCAATCCGAAACAATAAGAAGGGAAAGCAGATCTAAAACTTTAAAAAAAACATCATATTAACAATTTTTGTGAAAAATATATCTTGTGACTTGAGTTGACTCAGTTTGAAGTAATAAATAAACAGTTTTCTTTGTCATCCAGTACAATTTGTGTGAGTTGTTAAGAACGTTTCCTGCAAAATCAGATAAAGTTGAGGAGCACAGTTTTCTGATGTGATTGTTGTTATTGGGAAAAAATAAGTTTTTTTACGACTTTGTCGATTACGTTACAGTAAATAGAAGAATATATCTTTTGTGGTTGAGTAAACATTCAGACTACCTAGATTAGCTGGGAATTGCAGTGGAAAAATTCCTCACGGAAATTAATATTCAATTTCATATCAGTCCAGAGACATACATGTGAGCGAGAGAGCACCATTTATATGCAGTTTTGGGCTCAAGAAACTCACCTGCTAATTTATTTATAGAAGTCTGCACAGTTCTGTGAGTGAGTGTGAGAGCCGTTTTCTATGTTTGAAGGTCTAACCTTCTATTCAGAAAATCACATTTACGCCTACCAAAAACAAAAAAAAAGTTTATTGAGCGATTTTTTTATCGTGTAGAACACAAATAGGAACAATTAAAGTGCAAAAAATAATATTATCGTAGTGAACTCTTGGATTTTATGGGCAATTACTAACATTGTTATTGCATAGTGAATGATATAGCGTGTGAAGAAATTTGTTATTACCTATCCCAGCCAGTGCGCAAAATTTAGACGGAAATTGTATTGGAAAAATTGATTTTGCGTGTTCTACCGTGAAGTTCTAATTTTTTTGTAGTGACTGTGAATGAAAAAACAAATAGCAAAATATTTCTGTTAAAGCTTCCTAGTGGAGAAAGCAATTTTCATCAGAGCAAACAATTTTTAGGTACTGAAACTACCCATTTTTGTTCTTTTTCCACAAAAAAACTCTTTAGAGCAGATTACACACTCCATCATTTTTTTACTCCTCATTTGGCCAAAATGCTTTTGTCCATTATTGAACAATCGCTTTTTTGCGAATCATCCCCCTGTCCATTTTAAACCGTGCTTTTCATCACACTCTTCTCTCTCCTCTCCCATCATATGTCATCATCACAGCCTCTTCTTGTCTGAAAAAAGAAAATTTTTTTTTCTCTTTAATAATACAAAAAATAAGACCAGAACAAACAGTCACACATATTTTCTCGTGTATTTTTTCCTCCTCTTGTAATTTAACTCTACCTATATGATTAGAGCGCTCGGGAAGGATATGATGGCATAAAACGTTGATGATGATGACTTTGATGAGAAAAGTACCGTAAATTTGAGTGTGGCTATGAAAAAAGGTCAAAGTGAGAAGAAAATAGTATTTTTTACTACTTATTTTACCTTGCCAAAAAAGATTGTGTTACACTTACCATCTCATTTTTATCATCGTCTCAGGATGATGAGGACTCCGATTCATATGATGACGCTCATCATCATCTCATCCTTTTAAAAAAAATAGGAAGATGTAATGTCGACTTTAAGGGAAAAAAGGGGTGATGGTGATGGCCACGCTGACGATGACGTTTTTGTTGAAGGGAAGCATTTTTTCACTGGTCATCCTCATCACCCTCCACTCATCTTCTTCATGTCATAATCATTTTTGCACTCATCTTAAAGCAAAAAAAAGATATGTTGAATTTGCCTCTCAACACCTTTTTTATTCTTCCTCTCCTCTCTACTCATGGCGATGCGATGATATAATGGCTGAGATTAGCGCGAATATTACAAATTTATTTTGCTGCGCGGAAAGTTACAAACCGACAAAAAATAGAGGCGAAGGAAATTGAGAAGTGTTTTGGTAAACGCGCGCTATAATAAATTCCAAATGCGGTGTAATGCGATCTCCATTCGAAGTGGCGCTATCATTATACGTTAGCGTTATTACTATCAAAAAAGTGTTGTTGGTCACCGTTTTTGCCGGTGTTTTTTGTTTGATACGGCATTACTATTATTATGATTGCACGTATTTACTTAGGGAAAGCCATAATAGGAGTTTTCTGTCTTTTTCTAGTCAGTTTTAGCCTTTTGTCATTAAGGTTAATATACCTTCACATTTAGAATGGGTGTTTCGTTGGAGTCCCGTTAGAAAAAAAATATATTTTTTCGGAGTGTTTATACAAGAGATTCGTTTTACGATCGAAAATGATTAAGGAGGGGGCTCTAAAAGTGCGATAATGATTTTATGGGATAATATGTGCGGACTCATCGTGAGAGATATTTTTTCTTTGCGAGTCTTTATATGGTCAGCCCACAGAGGAAGAAAGGTGATGACTAAGAAAAAGTGGAGAAAAAAATGTCAGAAAGTTAGAAAAAAGAATAATTCGTTAAAATATTGAATATATTTTGTTTAAAGAGAAAGAGTAAAATAACGATTTTACTTTAGGGAATTATTTACGAGTGTTTTTGGATTTCCAAAAGAAAACGGAGGAATAATAGAAGAGACCATGAGTATCACGTTAGGAGGAGCTGTCAAACGCTCATTTGGAAGTAAAAGACGAGTCACGACGGAGCGGACATGGGAAGAGAAACAGAGAAATAAAGGCTTGTTGTAAATGGGTCGATCATGATTGTCTAGTTAGGGAAGAGAGGAAAAAAAGAGAAGCGGCTACTTACATTTTCTCTTTAAGAGGAATGAGGGAGTTAAGCAGTTTTTGTGCTGCACGCATGTTTTCGTTTTGAAATAGGATTTTGGCTAAGCACATTTACAAAGTAGAGCAGACAACAGTTTTGTTTGACTTTGTAGATTTCAAACATCTCGACACTGTCGTGCCTTTTCCCTTAAGAATAGAAATGAATTTTTATTTGGGAAGCGGACTAGTACTTCACGGCTCTAGTCATAATAGAGAGCTGGTAAGCGAAGTGCGATGTGGCAAGTGCATTTCCTCATAATAAAAAAGGATGGAGAGCATTCTTCTTAAATCCAACTGACATTGGGATTGACTTCTGAACAAAATCAGGCGAAAAAGGATACATGTTCTGTGTCCGAGAACAAAAAGAAGTGAAGCGATATATGCTCCGCAGGTCTCTTCTCACAAAATTGTACTTCATTTTATTCAGTAGATGAGATGAAATGGGCCACGCCCAATTTAAAGAAGCACGGCTGAACTCTAAACTCCGCTTCTTCACATCTTGGAGAGAATTTCTGTAGGGCATGAATATAAAAAGTATTTTTAAGAGAAATTCACGCATTCATTCCCTCCACAAAAAATACAATTTCTCAGAGGGAGAGAGAACAAGAGCAAGAAGCATTTTTTTTCTGCTGTTGCTGGTTTTTAAAAAAAATTCTGAATGTTTTTAGGGCTGAACATATATGTACGTTATTTTGGCGTATGTGTGGAGAATGGATTTTTAGAAAGGGTTTCATCCTGAAAAAGAAGATTTTTGCTGTTCTTCTGAATGGTACAATCCTCCTCGCATCATCATCATTACGAGCATGTGGCGAAAATTTTTGCTCCACAAAATTAAACTGTGGCCACAAAACAAAAAAATGAACGGTCACTTGCATGATTACACTCCTTCAAGAGCTGCATATATTCTCATTATTGCATGCAGTGCAGAGGTGGGGACACCGAAAACATTTTTGTAAAAAAAAATTGTATTCCTCTGGGGCAAATGAATATTAACCATTTTTATCTTCCCACTACTGTGCTCATTTTAATGAACCTAGAGAAAAAAAATCAGCTAAAGGTAAAAATCAGTGTAGCTCTTTTCCCTAAAAATCTGATCTGATGGAGCCACTTCTCTATTTTTATCAAAAATTGAAGAAGCTACACAGAAGCCAACAAGATTTCATCCTCTAATAAGGTTCACAAATCATCAAGATATGTCGGTGTGATATGATAGAAGCACTTCGCGTTTATCCTAGAGAGCTGTCCATTTTTCATCCTGTTTGGGCAAACATACTCTCTCGGTTCCCTCTCTCACTGATTTCTAGACTGATTCCTACATCCTAGGCAAAAAAACAATTTTTTTGGCATAACGAGCTGAAAGAATCGCTGCGAGAGGGAATAATGCTCACAATTGTAATAAGAAACAGAGAGTGAGAAAGGTATCGGATTGGAAACCAAGATAAGGCCTGATTATTACGTATAATGAGCTTAAAAACGAAAAAACTTATTTTTCACGTGAGTCTCTGCACTCACATTCGCTGTAGCAGCAGACTCCACTTGCGCCCCTGAAAACATCAATATTGACATGGTAAAAGGGAGCCGAAACTGAGAGCGCTCGTCTTATATGATATCATCATAACGAAAATCGCTGGCCGGCAAAAGCGAACCAGATTGAATAATAATACGTAAATGCAGCAGATTTGTGCACTTTTCTTTCGATAGAGTTGTTTCTGTTTACTTAGCCTCTCTGACACCTTCCCTGCAAAAAAAAACAATTTTTTATGAAGCCATATAGCACACCTTGAAAATAAATATTTTTTTTCCTTGGTAAAATTATGATGAGATCTCATAAATTCTTTTTGGTGCTCGATCCAGTTCATGATCCGCAGATTACCATCGACGCTCAGGACTCTCCCATATATTTTGATCGAGAACTGTTTTTTAAAAAAGATTGTGCTGGCACGTGCTTAAAAAACATTTTTTTCTTGCTTTTTCATAATATTTTCCCTAAAAGTGGACAGAGGGGCATCCCCGAATAATAAATGGAGAGTGTGGTGTAACATGTTTTAACATGATTTTTAATAAGAGTGCACGGTGCGCTCTTTGCTTATGTAATATACATTTTTTTATTTGGATTGGTTCAATATGGTATGATGATGTAGTAATTTAATGTTTCCTGATTTTTTTCTCTGTGTTACAGTGAGTTCGAGTATATATACATTTAGGAACAGTTTTTCAGTGTACTTTTTGGTGGTGACTAGCTGACTGGGCGTCAAAAAGGCAAAAAAAACTAACCTGGCTCAACACTGGTCAAACGAGAAACTCCAGTCAATCTTGTTCTTTTTCTCCCAAAAAACCACTTGCACTTTGAGAAGTGAGGAGAGCAATATCAATAATAATATAGCTTCATCAGCCCATGCACATTGCACTTGTTTTTTCTTGACCAACTTGGACAAGGATCATCCTAATAGGAGAAAAACGGGGAAGTGAAAAAAAAACCTGATTTCCTTTTTTCACCATTCCAGTTTTATATCCAGGGGAAGAAGGGGAAATCTGAGACTGAGAAAAAAAGAATTGAAGTGGAGTATAGTGGTACTGAAATGTGCAGGGAAATATACTGTTTTGAAGTGTGATGCGAAAATAACTTAAATGGGAAGTTAGTGTGGTAGAGTAGAGAAAAAAAAATATTTTGGTGGAATGGTTTTCACTGGGGCTATGTGAGAATCTCTGGATAAGTATAAAATGCGTAAGGAATTTTCCGAGTTGAAGGGAACAGCAGCGGGGAGAAGCTCTTCGTTGCGATTTATCAAGCAAGAGGAGCCGAGTATAGAAGACGTGAAAATTCTGGTGGTGAGCGAGTCCTCCTCAGGTGGAGACGATCAGACAATTGAGGACTTGGTCCGAAGCGGAGTAGGAACGGAAGACGGGACGGACCAGTCAGTGTTAAGCTTTCGAGGAGACGACGGAGGACATCCTCATCATCACTATCAAGGTTTATTGCGCATGTCGTCGGAACTCGGAGACACTTCAGTGGCAGTAGCTGGCGGTGAAATTGCTGGTGGAGGTGGTGTGATAACGCTTGCAGCCCCTTCCGCTCCTTCCGCCGTTGTTGTCTCGACGGGACATGCAGCGGCAGTGATAACGGCGAATCATCATCATTCTAATAACGCATCGAACTCGCCTTCTCATCAGCTAAATATACTTGGAGGTGGTGGTGCTAACGTGAATCACGGAGGTGGAACTCCTTCTGCAACCACCCTTGTCACTTATGAGCATCCTTTGACGGCTGCAACCACTGCCATGTTGAACATTAACGGAGCCCCGGAGGATCCTTCGGGATTCGCCGTTTTCTACGACTACTACGGAAAAATGCAAAACGGAGGGAATATCACAGACGCGGGGAGCGTCGTCAAAACCGAAAGAAACATTACAGCAGATATTTGGTCGTAAGTTTTTAAAAAATATATTTTTTTTCTTTCTCTCACTATGCCCCCAAGTTACATTATTCCCCGCTGCTTTTGCAAAAAAAATCTCTCAATTTGTACAGCTATTCATCCACGCTTTTTTTCATTCCGCCTAAAAGATTCTGCGTGACAAAGCATAAAACGGAGATGAATGTGCTTACACGAAAAAAAGAAATTTTATTTTCCCTTCTCTCACACTCCGCAGCGAACACAGATTTTCACACTCCCTCGTTATTTTTGTTCCCTTCTTATTTGCTATTAAGTGATTGAATGGGACAAAACCGACCAACGGACTGTGTCGTGGTTGGCTCTTCCCTAACTCGGCGTAACCGTCAAACGCGAAAAAAAATCATTTATTCAAGCACGTCTTTTCTATTCATTCCCCTCTTTAAAGAGTTCTCTCCCTTCCTCATCTTCACGGAGTGAATAGCAAATCGAAAACTGATTTTTTTTCAACCTCTTCTACGGAGGAGAATACATACCGCTGTGTGTTCGGATTGGAAGTGTGAGAGATGAGCTATTGTTCACAGAAGACTATAAACTACCATCAATCAAAGACTTCAAAAACGAGCAGAGCGGGGAGAAGAGGGAAGCTCGAAAAGACTCTTTTTCCATTCAGAGATTCTCATCTTGAGTTGTGAAGAAAGGGTGGGCCATAGGTAGTAGCAGTGCACTGTTGTTGGTCCAAAAAGCGAAGAGTGAAGTGCTGGTGCTGGTCCAAATGTTACATCTGCTTCCTATTGTCACTTCCCATTCATTCTATTTTTAAAGACAAAGGCGATCATATTCATTCCCCTTCCATTTACATTTTTTCCTTCTGTTTTCTTCTGATTCCTCATTGTAAAATTGAAAAGGTTATGAGTTTTATAAATGCAACAAGTTTTTTCTTTCTATTTTGAGTTTTTTTTCGAAAAATTACTTTTCATAATGAAAACCGGATTACGTTAGAGGAAAATGTATGTAGATGAAAGGGAAGCACAAGGAAAAGGATGTTGGGCGTGAAGAGTGCGAGTGAAGGTATATTATATCTGGGAAGGATGATGATAAAATAATGAAGACTAGTTGCGTTACTACCGCACACACACTCACTCGTCAGTTAGGGTTACGAGATTAAAAAATGTTATGAAACGAACAGGAAAAAAATAATAATCATGTGAGATATGAGCACATACATAATATTTTACCAGTTTAAAGGCAGGAAAAAAGTAGGATGATGCATGGCAATGCCACACACACCAGACACCACTGCCTTACTTTTTCTGATGGAAAAATTATTTAATTTTTAGGGCTTTCATCTAATGCAGCAGAAAAATTAATTGAAAATGGAATTTTTGTAATTTCAGCGACGCTATAATAAATAAATTCTTGAAAAATATTAGGTAATAATAGTAGATAGTCCTTTTATGCCTCCTCCGTCAGGAATTAAGCTAAAAACAGCAGTTTGCAATTTTGTTGGTGCATCTGATCTTAGCAAGTTTCCACTGTTGCATCATCTTTTCCCTAGTTGCCCTCCCAACTCCATGAATGATCCGGTGAACTTGTCCCGGCAAGTCTAGGATGCTGGTCTTGCGTCTGGGCAAAGTTGGCTTTGGCTGTTTTTCCACTCACCTGGTTGCTCTGCCCTTCTTCAACTTGACTGCCTTGACGGGAGAACAACTTATTACGCGCTGTTACTGTACTAGTGCATATAAGAGCCTTTTCGTTTTTATCACTCCCTACACTACTTTTTTTTCAGCGGATACTGTACACTATCACAGAAACCTGAAATCCCACAACAACAAAAAGTACTACTTTTAAAAGAGCTTTATTTTACTCACTCTCAGCAAAAATTTTTACTACTACTATGCCCTTTCTCCTACATTACTTTCTTTCTTAATCTCTTTTTCCCCTCGCGCATTAAAATAATCTCGTAAAAATGGAACAAGCACACATTATCATTATATACAGCCTCTATATTNTATGCCCTTTCTCCTACATTACTTTCTTTCTTAATCTCTTTTTCCCCTCGCGCATTAAAATAATCTCGTAAAAATGGAACAAGCACACATTATCATTATATACAGCCTCTATATTTTTTTCGCACAAGCCGCAAAAAGAATCTCTACCAAGTCGTGATATCTCTCAGAGATCCTCTCCGCTGAAAAATTACACCTGAAAAAAAGGAAAATCCGCTCACCGTTTCTCGGTACATGCTATTTGTACGTTTTTTTAGCTTGGGCCATGTCATGTCCGTTTGACTTTGCCCGATATCCACAAAAAAAGCATTTATTTGGGACAAAAAAGAGTATTTTGAGAAAGACAAGGATAATTTCTCATGTACTTTGCCGAGTACACTCCGTTTTTTGCATGCGTGTAAATCGTAATCATGCATAATCTGTGCTTTTTTTGTGTGTGTACGTGTAAGCCATTCCTAAGGATAAAGCTGGGCAGGGTCGTGCGGTGCCACGAACAGGAAAATGTACATTCGCTTCATAACTCCTTTTAACGTAGTTTTCCTCTTCAGCGTTTTAGCAATAAAGTCCGGCCTGGTCAGCCAGAAAAAAAAAGATGATGATACAGGTGAATCTGAAAAATCTGTTCTCTCTCTCTCATCTAACATTACTTAATATGCTCCTGCAAAAGAAAATATCTGGGATGCGTGCATTTTCCACTAGTGATGTGTGGTGATGGTGGTGGTGGTGTGGTGGACGTGGCTTTTTTCCGTTAGGTCAGTGACCCTCTTTTTACAGTGTGAGCAGGAGCGTCATCCTCATCATCTTTTTGGTCTTAGATGAGAAAGAAGAAGCCACCACAAAAGCATCCTAAAAAGACACTGGCTACTCTTCACTCCTAAAAGATTGGATGACCAGGGAAGTCATATATTGTCTTGAAGGAGAAGGAGGAAAAAAGACATGATAGCTTTTTATTGTGCATATCAGAGCTGCTTCCTCCTTTTTTTTTAAAAAAAAATATCAGTCTCTTTTTACGGGCTGTCCTCTATCCGAATACTATTTTGTATTGACAAAAAATATATATATTTTTGTATGCTCAGATTACCCATCTATTTATTTCAGAGAAAATGGAAAAAGGAAATAAGATTTTTTTTGTTTTCTGTCCGTCCATCTCACATCACATTTCACAATTTACAATTCACACTGCTCCACTCAAATCACACCATGCAGCAAAAAAAACTATCTCATATCATAAAAAAACTTATTTTTTTGCGAAAACAGTTGAGAAAGAAGCCCCTTTTTTATATTTATCTGTTATACACATGCCAATTCATAAGAATTGTTTACGTGACGCCTGCATATATCATTTTTTGTGTGTCTCTCCGTTTCAATTGTTGCGTTGCACTCTTTCCCATTTCGCTTTGTTGCGCTGTGGTAAAATTGTTACTTTTGTGTGGGCAGCTCACGCTGTCAATAATATCTCATATATCCTATCATGATGATTACACCAGTAACTAACACTTCTTTCTTCTTATCCAAGCACAAAATCCTTTTTTGGGGACAAACTATCATATTCCCTTTTTATTTTTTTCTAATGGTACCAGCTTAAGCCATATAATACCGAAAAATGCACTCTCTCAAAAAAAACATTATTTGCGATGGTGAACGTGTGTACAAGAGAAATAAATATTTCAGGTGAGGATGAGTAATAGGATTACAATAGGAACAGATTTTTTTTAGTCCAATACTCAAAAAAATAATATTTTTTTCTCAATAGTGTGTGGGCGAGGAGAAAGAAAAGAGTTACATAGTGCGCACTGCAAAAAAATTATAATGCTGCTAGAAGAAAAAAAATGTGAAAAGGAAGATAACCTTTTTTGCTTTAATTTTTTTTGGTTTTAGTAGGGCACTTTTTTTTATCTTGTACAGAGCTAATTCAAAATTCACAGGTTCAAACAATCTCTTAGCTCTGTATTTTATGAGGAGTGTCCCTGTGGCGCTTGCGCTTCCTCACCAACTTCGAACCCCCTCTTCCTTCAAGGCGGACATATTTATTCCCAATCCATGACCAAAGCCATTTGATTTGATTGTCAATTCTATTTTTATGATGGGATATATAAATTTGTTTCGGAGAGAGAAAAAGATGGGGGATGTGGCGTGTAGTATTTTGTCAAGCCTCCCACTACACCACTACACATGGGGCATGGCATACTCAACAGAACATGGCAGCTTCACGCAGAAACCAACTTCTCTCTTTTCTCGAGTGCATATCTTCTTCTTCCTGAAAATATAAGTTTTTTTACAGCACTCAAAAAAATCCCTGCTACGCCCATTGTTGTAATTCCAAATTGCACTTGTCTTCTAATATTGTATCTCTGGGGATCTCCACGTACGTACCCAGAAAAAAATATATTCAAAAGGAACGTTTATCATTTGTCATAGCTTATTGTTACCCTTGTCAGATAAAATAAGTGTACTCTCTCACACATCCTAAACTTTTGCACTGAACTAAATAGAAAAAGAGTTATCTGAAAAATACACATTTTCTGGGCTGAGATAGAAGAGCAAGGGCAGAAAAAAACGGAGAACACATCCAAAAAAACATTCTTAGACGATATAATTCATCGGGAAAAAATTATGACAGTCACATTCAGTTTTTTTCTATGAATATAAAAAGCCCTACGAATATATATATTTTTCCTTTTTTTGGTCTAACCCAGGTCTTAAGTGAAATTACGTGGAATGAGCACAGTGACCACGACCACATTTTACTTAAAAGCTATACAAAAGAGACTTCATTATTGTTAGAGGATGCGCCATATCGAATGAAAATAAATGATTTATTTTCGCCATCGTCCTCTTCTAAAAAAATTACTGTTCTAGCACTGATAAATACGTAAATTCTTGGAATGTTACCAAGTTGGAGAGAAATGGTCTGCTATTTAGATATTTTTTTTCTGAAGAGACTTTGGCTTTGTGGAATAGACCTAGTAAACGAAATAGCAATAAATAAGTGAGTTGTGTGGTGTCTGCCGTTCTGTAAAAAAATACATTTTTTCAGCGTAATTTAACAAAAGTTGGCTTTTGCTGGCAATCTATTTCATCTTCATTGCAGCCGCTCTTTTCTTTTTGCTTCTGATGATGGTCAAGACATCATCGGGCTCTGTAAGACAAAAAACGCACAACAACAAACCATTATCAGCCTCGTATTTCTTTTTGTTCAGTGACTTTGTCTTTTTTTCGTGCAACCTCTGCTCACACCACACATGCTACATGTGCTTTTTTTCTTGTTGTGTAAGGCACATTGCAAAGAGAAGGCACACATAAAAATATATTTTTTTGGAGTAATCATGCCTATCATTTTAAAAGTGCTTTTTATAAAGAAGTGCACTACTCAGACGGAAAAGATTGAAGCTGAAGAAGATGAGGCAACAGGTAGAGAGAAACAGATTGCAAAGGAGAAGCTTCAGAATCAGAAGAATATATTTTTTTTTAAAGAAAACGACTGCCAGAGTGCCAGCTGAGGAGACTGAGGGATATATGTTGTGTGGAAGAAAATGATTCATTTTTACTGTTTTCCATGAAGTATTTTCATTACTGCGTTGTTAGAGAGATCCACTC